>VXBT01013448.1:467371-741218 GCA_013400235.1 Oriolus oriolus | reverse complement strand
TGAACACTTTGAGGGATGGGGCACCCATAGCTGTTTGAGCAAGACGTGACAGTGCCTCAGCACCCTCACAGTCAAGAATTATTTCCTAATATCTCATCTAAAGCTACTCTCTGTCGCTGTCAAGCCATTGCCCCATGTCCTATCAGTGCCTACCCTTGTAAGCAGGCTATCTGCCACTTCATTAAGGGCCTTCTTGTGGCATGAGTCTGTGCAGGCCCTGTGGCAGGCAGTGGCTGTCTCCTGGCACTGCCTGCTAGTATCTCACAGGAAAACATCTAGCATGGCATCACGGCCGCTTTGAAATTTCACTGCCTCCCTGCTTTCTGCAACCTTTTTTCCATGAGATTTTTCTCAAAACAGAATGTCTCTGGAACAGGGCTCCTCCAGGAAATGTGTGTGCTTGGGTCAGGAGCCAATCCAGTTACAGCCACAGTGGGCAAGCAGTGAAGTGCCAAAGGTGTGCCACCCTTCCCGCACGAAGTTCAGTGAAATCTAGATGCAGCACAGTCCATGCTAGCCACATCAGCCAGTGATATGCCCTCTGTCAGGCTCCATTCTCCTCGTCCCTGGACTGGCTGCCATAAAGTGGACAATGATGCCTTCACCCCATTGCATAGAAAGTGTGTATCGAGCCAAACCAATTTTGTCAGTATCACCTTTAGTCAGGTTGGCTGCTATGAACAAAAGTATGAAGGAGTAAACAATGAATAATCTTGGTAAAACTCCATGGTTTGTGTATATGGAAACCTCTTATTCCCTTGTTTTCCAGATACAACTTTTGTTTGCCACACTTGGATAGTGAACATTTAAGAAGCAAGGGGAACAAAGTAAAAGAAATGTAAAATTAAAATTAATTTAATGAGAAATTGTCATATTATTTTAACTAAAGTGTTCCGTTTCAATTTCAGCTACAGGATATTCTCTCTCTGAGGGTTCATGTATGTTCAGGTAATCACAGCCAAAAATGATGGCAGAGGAGACTGGGTGAAAGGAGTAACATATCCACTTCTTTTTCTGACAGTGTAACTCCTTGTGAAGAACAGGCACCTGGGTGTGGATTCCAGAAACTGCCACACCCTCTTACCTGTTGTGCCCATCAGCAGGCTCACAGACATGAGTCTCCATCACACTGGAGACTGATGGCTGATAGAAAGCCATTCCCAGAGTCATCCCTGGTCTGGCTTCTACTGTTGTTTCCCCACTGACAGAGTGTCTGTTTCTGAGGATTACCTTCCATGAAAGATAGATGCTAATGAGAGGCCTCTGGAGAGCAAGGCTGAGAAGGATCAGGATTGCAGGAAACAGTCTCATAGGATTAAACATAGTGTGAATGGATTTGGTGTTTAACATTCGGAAGACAAGGTAGAAGAGAGCTGTGAAAAGCCCTTTTAATATGGAAAAGAATGGTCCCTAAAAGAAAGATTAATTACAGTTTGCACCTCATAATGCAGTGAACTTAAGATGGGAGCTTGCCCATCTTAAGAAAATACATGGGTACCCTCTTAGGTGAGACCTGAAGGAAGGTATTTCTTCATCTATTAAAGTTCAGTGTTTTGAAATAATTTTCTTAGGGGGATGTGTTTGTGAAGATTTCATCAGTCTATTATTTTTCCTTAGCTACTAAACATATATTATGGGGTAATTGGATGAAGAGTCAACATGTGAAGTGGTGTAGTCTGCCTTTTGGAGGCAATTTGCATAGGTTATCAGAATGCCTGTTATCTCACTACTAGATTTATAGTATAAACTGTAACCAGAGGGATTGTAATCATTGGGACTATTCCTAGTCTCAGTCCACTGAGTTGTTAGGCTGTGCTAAACCAACACAAAATGATAAAAGATAATCTCTGCAGCCAAAAGCAGCCCAGCTTACAACAACGGCCTTTTCATTTTCGGCAGATAACATTTTGCAACCCAGCTGAAAAGCTGGAGTGTATTTGGATGTCTCTTTTCAATCATGGTTGGGCAGATGTTTGTGAGAGACAGAGCTACACAAGAATATTTTCTCTCCTGAGTTTTAGGACTGTGCCCAAGACAGTGCCAAATTCACATGGCTCAGTTGTCTGTCCTGAAACATTCTAAAAGTTTCTAACTTATGTTCTTGAAATCTCAGGAAAGTTGTGAATTCTCAGTATTGTAGCTCTTCACCTATTGCCCGTGGAGACTGTTATTCTGCACTTATGCTTTGAGAGAAGAGATAAGTTGAGAGCATTCCCAGGTCACTTAAGAATTTCAGCTGCAGACACATAGCTCTGTAAGCTGATGGGCATTTTGATATTTCTAGTCCTAACTGATTACATGTGGGGCAAGGACAGTCTAAATACGATTGTGAGTGTTAGCAATACTGAATATTATTTGCAAAGCAGACCCTGGATCATGTAAGCTCCTCTTATGTATGTGCTTGGATGTGATTGATATGAGTAGACTTACTACAAAGTTAGTTGTGTTTTTGTTGCAGAATATGCATTCTTTCATTTAATATTTGTTTGAGGTCATTGCAAATACTTTTCTTGGAAAGAGTTTTATGTCTATGTTGTCATTCAAATTCTGAAAAATTTTGTGTCAGCCAAGTTGCCCAGGATGGCATGTTCTTCACTTATTCTGGGGAGAAACATCAGATCTTAGCTGACTTACTGATACCTCCACATTTTCGATGTGCATGTTTGAAGGACAGCTGTGAATGCAACTGCTTGAGATTCAGCATGAAAATGAAAAAGAAAAAAATCTCACCTCATAGACTTTAATGAATAATCAGCTACTTATTTAGCTTGATGTTGACAAGTTAGCTTAATTTCTCAGCTGGAAGCATCCAAGAAGATGTGAGTAGTGTTAAAACTACACTTCTGTGTCACGGTTGAGGGTGGCTGAACGACACACGAACACATGGATAATGCCTTGGTTAAGGGCCAAAAGGCTGTTTATCAACAGCGCAGTTTCTTTATATAGACTTCTGTATGTTATCATTTGTGTTGCATAGTCATTGGCTACTAAGTTACTACAATAGACTCATTGGCTACATTAACTACAATATACTAATATTGGCTACTTGTAGCATAAGTGTTGAAGAATGCAGAAAAATACCAGATGCAGAAATGTTGCTGTTTTCCTCCTTCTATAGTTTTAGATTTCTTTCTTCTCCTGATACAAAATTTAGTGGGTAGAAACTAATTGTTTTTCTTTTCAAGAGCTTTTATCACAAATAGAAGTTAACAGCCTCTAGCTTACCGTATGTGAAACCTTAAGACTAGCTGTCAGCCTAAACAACTCTAAATATTTAAATAGTGATGGCAAATTTTTTTCAGTGATCATCAGCAGGAGATGCATTCATGAAATGCAGGCATGCTAAAAGACTTAATATTTCATATGGTATTTTATTTTGAAAAGTGCTGAATTTGGTGAGTCATGACATGGACGTACTTGCTGACTTAATCACTGACTTACTCGCTGACTAGTCCTAAACCAAAACCTAACACTAACCCCAGCCCTAACCATAACACTAATACTAACGCTAACCCTAAAACTAATCATAAACCAAATCCTAACCCAAACCGTAATCCTAACCCAAACCATAACCCTAACGCTAATGCTAATGCTAACTCTAACCCTAACCCTTAGGCTAAACCTAACCCTAATCCTAACCCTCATCCTTACCCTTAAATCTAAACCTACCCCTAAACCTAAGACTAAAACTGACCCTAACCCTAACCCAAACCCTAACCCTAACCCAAACCCTAACCCTAACCCGTAACCCTAATGCTTACCCCTAACCCCAACCCTAACCCTAACCCCTAACCCTAGCCTAACCCCTCACCCCAAAATTTAAAAAATAAATAAATTGCCCATGCATAATCTACTCTGCTCTTGTACTGAAGAACAACTGTCAAAATCCTTGTTGTCCATGCTATGGGTAAAGAAGCATACAGGTTTGACATGAGCCATAAGGAATAAACTTTGAATGTTAAGCATGACATCCTATGGTGCCAATTAAAAAAAGAGGGAGAAAAAGTAATAAATTATTAATGGGAGGGTGATGACTGTGGGAAGCTTCTTGGGAAACTGGAAAAAAGTTTGCTTGTAGGTGATTCTTCTGCTGAGGTTTAGAGAACTCGAGAGTACAGTAAAAGTGTGTGTATACATAAAATATTTCTTTACAGTTTTGAGGTGAGGGAGTAGAAGAAAATAAAAATAAAAGTCAAAAAGGAAACAGAAATGGACAGAGTTGTTTCGGAAGTTTCCTGTGGTGTTCTTTTTCTGAGCAAGTGAAATGTATCTTCACATTTTTGTGTTGAGTTTGGAACAATTTGTATCTTCTTCATGCTTTAATTTTTCCATGACCTGTATTTATGATGTGATTTTGCTTTTCATTTTGTTAACAGTATCTTTAAAATATACTTCAGTAAAAATGGAAAAAAAAATTAAAGCATAGGTGTCCGTGTAAGGACCATTTAAACTGTAGGTGTTGAGTATTTTATTTGGTTTGCTGGTTTTGTCCACATATGACTATGTCTATACATACACATGTGAAAGGTTAATGGATTGTCTGGATTTTCCAATATCACAGTGTCCATTTTCAAGCATATTTTAAGGCTCAGCATGTCTCTCACATTCTGTCCCAAAGCCATAGAGACGTCTTTGTCTAAAGATGTGTACACATTTATGGAGGGTGTGAAGCTTTTTACAATTTCCTTGGCAACCCAACAATATTTACATCACCACAATTTTCTTATGCAATAAACATTTGCCGTTCAGCTGGCTGGGACATCCCTAATCTCTTCCTTTGAGCTGTGTGACTGGGATAGCCCAGATTTTTGTACTGTCATTTCCTGGGTACGTGCATGGACAAAGGGCCTGTTGGTTTTCTGTAAAACTGTGTGAATTTGTTTGTTTATTTCATGGAAATGCCAGCAAGAATTATCTGTGGTGCCATAAAAATTTTGTCGGGGGTGCTTATGGGAAATTGGGAAGATTTCCCTGGCAAGATACTAAATACATGACTTTTCTTGCTGGTATTTCACATTTCCTTAAGAAATCTTCCCAAATCCTTCAGTCTTTTTCCTCATTTGCGGAGGGCTGCTACGGTTCTTCAGTCATGCAGCTTTTCTGCTTCTCAGAGTTAGTTCTTTGAAAAGATGTTGCTGGCATTTGTAACTAAGTATATGATCAAAGGATACAGTCAAACAGATGTGGGAGGACATTCTGGTCCAGCTCATACAAGGACGGTTGTGTGGGTTCAGAAGAGCCTTTCGGGAGTGAGTGCACCTAGGCTGTAAGAGTTTCTTTTCTGCCTTAGGATCCAGGCTGGATTGTAACGCACCTAAGAGCTCCAGAAGTCCATGGTTCTGCTGTGGCTGCTGGTTTGTCCCTGTGTCAATATGTGTTATTGACCACACAGTGTCATCACCTGAACTCTACCTCATTTCTTCATGATCTGGGGACTAGTGGCAGGACCTGAGAAAATGGCCTGAGGCTGTCAGGGGAGGTTGAGATGAGACATTAGGAAAAGCTTCTTCACCCAGAGAGTGGTGGGGCACTCGAAGAGGTCATAGCACCAAGCCTGATGGAGTTCATGTAGAGTAATGACAATGCTGGGAGATGGACTTCAGTGATCCTTGTGGATCTCTTTCAGCTCAGGATAAACTATGAGCCTATGATTCTAGGAGTACCTTATGCTCTGAAGGAAAAGGCAGTAAAATGTCTTCTGGAGGGGAAATATTTCGTTTTCTGAGACACAAAAAAGGAAAGGTCTATCTCAGCTAGCAGAGTACTGATCCCGGGGACTGCAGGATGCCGCATGCACACAGACACGAGATGACATTCCCAAAGAGAAAGGTGGGCTGGAAGCTCTGCCAAGGCCAGCAGGACGAGCTCGAGCGGCCGCGGGAGGGCGGCAGAGCCTCAGGAACGGAGAGACTCCGCTGCCCGTCCTGCTGGGCCGCGGGAGCTGCCCTAGAAAACAAATCCGGCAACAACAGAAGCTATTCACAGGGGTCAGCATGTCCCACAGACAAAACAGGAGATAAGTTCATATTCGACTCGCTTCTGCTCTTATTTCCATGGGTCATTCTTTAATTATGTCCGTCCATATTAGACTGTAAGGTCCTTGGGGTAGGGACTTGTCTAAACGATGTATTGCTATGCACACCTATGACACTGGGTAAATAATTAACTGCTGTAACTATCGTGCTTGTAAAGCACCCTCACTTGACATTGCTGCGGGGCAGTTACTGTCTATATCTGAATGTGACTGTGTCAGCCACAGTAGGACCTTGAATCTAAACCCAGAGGAGGCTAAGCCCTCATTCACTACCATGGTCTATTTCTTTGAAACAAAAACCCCCAAAATTTTACCCAGTAAGGTTTTGCTCTAAGTGCTTCCTTAAAGAGAATGATCAAATTACCTGGGGACTAATGCTTCTCAATTGAGAGATCTGGGAGAACCAGGTTCTAGCCTGTTCTCCACTAAATACTAAAACCAGAAGGAAGTGCATTAGCAAGGGCTCTTGTGAGATCTTGGCAAGTTTTTAATCTATTGCACCATCTTTTAAGATGCTAATCAGTAGCAGATGAAGTGTCTAGGGGACATGGCCTTCCACAGATGCTGGTCTTCCTCCATGTACTGTCATGATTCTGAGTGGAAGCTGTGAGCAATCTCTGTCTCACCTATCTCTAGAAGAGCTGCTTGGGATGTTCTCTATCCCCTTTCCTGGCTCTGATCCTTGTGCAGTCCCCGTGTTCCAAGGTGTCATTTCTGCAGCACAGGAGTCCTGAGCTCTTAAAGGGGGATAGCAGGATACTGCTAGTTAGTAAAAGTGGCTATCAACAGAGGAAATGTGCAAAAGTAACTTTAGACTTAGAACATGCATGGATCAAACAGTATGAACATTGCAGAAAAACAAAACAGGTGTGTGCGTGCTTGTGTGTGCAAAGCTTCATCCCATGGTTTCAGGGAAAGGAAAGCACACTGGTGCCCGCAGGAGCTGGCCTGGCTATGTCAGACCTGCAGTTAAGAGCTTGAAACCAGCACCTAAAGCAGTTGTCAAACCTTTGATCTGAAAGGGGTTATTTGGGGCTGCCTGCTACTTCCTTTCTTTCTCTCTGGTGGAAAAAGCAGCACCTCAACAGGCCCTTAAAGGGACAAAGCAGCCTAGGTGATCCTCTTTGCAGCTGAGCACCTGAACTGCTTAACTACAGCATCAGGCTCCCTTTACTTCCTCTCATGAATTTTACCTTCTTGACTATCCATTGAGGTATCTTCAAAAGGGGGAATAGGCTGGGATCACATCTGGTTTATTAATGCTCTGTGCTGAGGTGCAGCTTGGGAGAGGGAATGCCATGGATTCACCCCCTCTTGGGCTGAAGGGTTCCTAGGCTTGTGCCTTAGTGCCCTTTCCCCACCTGGGGCTTGGCATGGGCATTTTTTGCCCCACAGGTCCAGCCAGAAGGTCTGCTCTGGCACCAAGGAGACAATGCCCTACACTTCAGACAGGGACTCAGATGCTACATCTCATCAGTTATCCTGCATCTGCTTGATGCTCTGCTGACAATTTTGGGTTGAAGAGGTCATGCATGTATATATATATAGGCACTGATTCAGAAAGGTCTGTGAATCTGTGGTGGCACATTGATACCAGACAGGCTTTGTCACATGGATGCGCTTAAGCTTTTCAGCTCTCTTAGGAAGCAGGTTGGTTTTACTTCTATTTTGAAAATGAGGGTTAATTGACTTACTCCCAAAGGATCCAGCGGAGCATAGCTATGCAGAGAACAGAGCTGTGTGCTGTCCTCAGGGTGTGCTGCCCCACTTTGGCATCCCCTCTGTGTCAAGGCCAGAGGCCAAGCTCTGCAGCTCTCCCAAGCACATTGAGCTCAACAGCATCAAACACTTAGGAGAGAACAATTTGGTTCTAAATATGCAAAAGATTTAAACGGGTGATTTGACACACCAAGACAAGAGAGGGACTTCTGAAAAGTAACAAAAGGTTGTGAAATTGCTAAGGGATTAAGTTGTTTGAATCATTGTCCCAGCTTTATTAAAAAAAGGTATAAATTCATTTTAGTTCTTAGCGGATCTCAAGCTGCCAATTTCTGAGCTTTCACAGCCTTTGATGTGATTCCAGCTTTCTATGATGTAAGTGGATTATTCTTTCCTTAATTCTGAAGAGGCCATTTCCCTCCCAGCCCCCTCCAGAAAAATGTTGCAGCAATCAGACTCTAACCAAACACTGACTTTGGCTCATTGTGGATTTTAACCCACTCTCTGCAGTGGTTTATTTATCATATGCTTCTTTTGAGACTTGAGTATAAGGGGAAGATACCAGTGGTAAACCGCTATTTTAAATAACAATGATCCTAAAAAACACAATGGACCTTGCAATCCAGTTCCAAACTGCATACATAAAGAACAGTTAATCCATCCTTTAAATACAGCCAATTTTGTGGTGGAATATGGCAGCTTTCTAGCATACAGAGCAGCAAAACACAGTTTAGACTGCAGTATGAGGAATAGTTTATCCAACAAAAAGCAAAAGGGAAATGCAGACAGGAAGAATGCAATTATGTACCTGGACTTAATCCAAGACACCTGAGCTGACATTTCTGGTCTAGCTGAAACAGCCCCAGAACCCTTAAATCAGGGCAAACAGTCAAGACTGTGCACCTTGTGCAGTGGCAGAAACTTCCAGTGGTACCAGGGTCCTTCCCGTGGATGTGGATAAGCTGAATCACTGCAGGTTCAGAGGAAGACATCTGCCTATTGAATTATCAGTGTTACAGCCTGTACACTTCTGGAATAGCAATACCTCTGGCAAGACAAATACACCACATGAAAATTGCTGAGATCACATCTCAGACAAGTGTGGCTGAAGATATTGATGTATATCTGGGACCAAAAATAATACAGCTTTTAACAGAGTTGCAATGACAAACTTTGTATTTCTCCTTTTTGGACAGGTTGTACTTCCTTGTGGCGTAACCAGCACCTTTTAAATTACAGTGGTAACCAAAGTCCTGAAGGATCTGGGGAGGCATCCAGGAGCAGGGAGAGGCAGAAGGCTTCCTATGGGCACTAGGGAAGAATGACCATTCTGTAACAGGGCTATGGGGGCATGGACATACCTCCCTTTTTGGTGACTGTCACAAATTATCTCATACCATGGGCAGGAACTTGACTACTGTCCAACCTAAAGAGTGGTTTAATTTTGCAATGCAGCAGACTCCTACAGACTAAACTCTTAGAACGGGCCATCTCCTCTGCCTTGCATAGCTCTAAGCTTGTCCTATCATGGCAGAGATATGGACAATTTGGGGAAATAATCCACTGAATTCTCTGGTATGAACTTGCTCGCAGATGTGCTGAGGATCAGCTGGTGCTGCTCTGGCAGGTTTTTTTTTTATGGTCTCTTGTTCTATGAGCAGCATCTTTAGGATTTCTGAATTAATTGCAATGTTGCTCTCAGAAGCAAAACTGTGGTTTGTAAATTTGAATTTAGCTCTTATAGATGCCTAATCAGAAGGTTTTAAAGAGCAATCAAATCTCATTACTTGAGACTTGCTAGAGATTCTTCTTTGAATGCCCTACTCTTCCTTAAAATCTGGTACACAGGCTGTGAAACCAATATTGCTGTAATAAATACATGCCTAATTTTGGGGATAGATATGAATTTGTTGTGAGGCATAAGCATTTAATAAATGAACTCAAAAGCTGAACAGAGAGAATTCACTTGCATACTCCAGACCTAACTTTTACAGACGATTGAAATCTGAAATTTTGTGTTCAATATGTGTTCAGCAGTTGCTTTCAGGATGTTTTCTCGCTAGGAAAAAGGTTATTTAATCTAACACCCAGTATGCACTAGATGGCACTATTTTATAGCATGTGGAGCTGTCATTTGTCCTGCAACTGAATTTATTTCTCTGTGGGAAAAGTCAGCGCTTGGTTAGCTGCTACATTTGAAATACTGATAAACAAACATCTTTCACAGGATCTGATTGCTGTTGCTTAATATACTTATTGGCTCAAAACAAAATACTGAAACAACACTCGATTAGGGATTTTGGCCTAGAATCTGGAAAGAAGGTCCACAGCTAAAGCTTTAAATTACACCAACTGAACCAATATCAGCTAACATTTTAGGAGACTTATGCAGGCTTTGAATGCTTGCAAGCCTCCTTAGCCCCTTGTCTGAGCAGTCCTGGAAGCCATGCAGGGGCATGACACCAGAGACAAGGGAACCTCATAGACATTCTTATAATACCCTGTATACACTTGGGCACCAGCTCATTATCATCACCAGACCCTGGATTTGGCCTAAAACATATGGCATAAACATGTCCTGCCTGACCATGTAACTCCATCACTCTCATCTGTAAAATGAGGATTTCTCCTTTTCCCCCCTCTTATTGGATTAGGCTGTAAATCATAGCTATGCTCAAGTTTCCCTGTTTTTGGCTGGGGCCTCAAGGCTACTATTACTATGAATAATGCTATGTCTTCATAATGTATTATGGTCCCAAAATAGCAATGAGCTATATAGGAAACTGTGTCCCAGGGTAGTACCACCATGGTTTTTACAGTCCAAGTGGATATTAATTTGAATAATATTAAGGTTCCCCATAGCAGAATAGCAGACACTAGTTGTTTAAATTTAAGTGTTACATTCTACATACCTGAACCCAGAATGACTCTGAGTTGCTCATTGTTCTGTTGCACACACTTACTGCTAATGTCACTTATGGGACTGTGAGAGGATGAGAGTGAGATCCAACTATTTTTTCCTTGTGACACAGAAGAGCTTTTGGTAGCTCTGGTTTGTCAGGTCACATTCGTTTGCAGTCCTTCTAGGGTTTGAAACTGGCAGCCCAACAGTGACGGACAAAGGCAGTAACCCAGCGACCCACTCTTCAGAGCCAACAAGCACTTCTGAGGGCACCAAGGTCTGTCTTGCCCCACACAAAAGCATTTCAGCTGGGTTTTGTTCACTAGATGGCACAAATGCATAAGAGATTGATTTAGAAGTTTTCTCCACAGTTTAACTGCTGATGTTGTAAATGTGTCCAGGGTAATTTTGAACATGTTTCAAGAGTGATTTAGGCTCCAAAGTTCATTTTTGAAGAAAGACCCATAGTGATATGTTCACTGGGGAGAAGTCAGTGCACTGAGTCTTAATCATCCGAGGCTAGCTTCTCTCAGCTGCACTCATGTCCTTCATGATGAACTGGTTGTGTCAAAGTCTCGTCTTCCCTTCTTTGTCTTCCCCCAGATCATAGAACCAGCAGAAGAAAAATTTTCACTAGACCAGCACTAGCATAATGATGTGAATGAACTTTTAACTTTAATTGAAGAGGCAAAATATTTGCAGAAAAAAATTAGTACTGAAAAAATTCCCATCAATTTCAATCATGGAGGAAAGAAAGTGAAGAAAGACCCTAACTGACTAGCAAGAACAGTATAAACTGGACAACATTAATGGAAATACCAGTAGATTAAAGAGATGGTAGCCGTAACCTTCCTCACCTCAGGTTTGGCTGGATGGATGAAGCAGAGGCAAAGCCAGTGGCACAGTGATGGGGGCTGACCTGTCTTCCTGCTAGCTGCCAGCCACACAGCTTCCCTCGGAGCTGGAAGCCTTAGACTGGAGCTTCAAAGACTTAATTTGAGGTTCCTTTTTTGTCTTGTCAATACAGGCGGGCTTGATACATGTGATTTTAGAAAGTACCAGCATAAATCTTAAAAGATGTGCATGCTCTACTTCTTTCTCTAAGAATCTATTTTACTGCTTAAGATTTCCACAATTCCACTAAATTTATATATCTACATATACACACACATACATACAGATAAATAGATAGATATAGATGTAGATATAGATGTAGATGTAGAGGTAGATGTAGATGTAGATGTAGATAAAGATATAGGCTTCATAAATTCTTCCTGTTAAGGGATAGTCAACTCTTGAGTTTCTCTCCCTATCTTTGCTGTTTAACCCTGAAGATAATAGAAGTGATGTGATTTCAAGGTCAAGAGTGAGTACAAGACCTGTCGGCTCACAAGGTGTGCGCTGTGCATCAGGAAGGAGCAGGCAGTGGCAGAAAACCACCACAATCATTAAAATGCAAGTAGAATACTTAAGGTAGGAATGGCTCAGGCTTTGAAAGCAAGTAACTTAAACGTTTTCCGTCCAAACATCTGTAAATTGTTAGTCTGATTTATTTTGAATTAAATTTTTTTTTTATCAGACTGACAGCTTATTTTAATTTTCAGCCATTAGGCTTTTCAGATGTTTGAATTTCATGCTGCGTCATTGCCTTTGATGCTGGAGAAAGGTGCCCCTGCTCATCAGGTATACTTGGGTCCTTTACCAATTAGTGCAGGTTCTTTTCTTCCTCTGTGTACACCATGATCAAATCCTTGAGGCTGTCCACTACCCCTGTTGAAACTCTGATACCATTGTCTGTCCTGTTGGAAAAGGCATTATGTTCACTTCCTAGGCCAGTCAGATGAAGCAGTGTCTTGGTTTAAATTCATATTGCCAAACACTATAACAAATGCGATGTCAATGTCTCTGCATGGAGAAAGCCAGCATAAAAGAATTCAAGACTTAAAGCACCCCTTTCCCCACTCTTTCTCCTCCACTGTTGTCAATTTGCTTTTGTTACAGTGGTTATTGTTTGTTCAGTGAAATTACTCATTCTCTCTTCCTGGAAATCCAAAACTCAACACATACAGGCATTTTTACTCCTAATTTCAAAAAGAATTATGGAAGAAAGAAAGTGTGTTATATTCTATGTCTGTCTTTCCCTTTGGTAGCTAGTATTGAGTTCAAACAAATGCCTGGGATTCTGAGTTTGGTGCTCTGACAGCTGAAATAGCTGGATTTGATATTTGTTTTTTCATTTACAGCTGAGTAAGGACTTCCAGGTAGTTCAGATGTGTGCCTTGTCATGATCTTTCTAGAAGGTGTATCTAACCCTCACACTTGGTAAAAATTTAAATCTCAATTTAAACAGACTCATTTCTACCTAAAAGCATATGAGGTAAAAGAAGACTTAAGTGTTTCTACAGATGACAGTGTTCAGCATCAGATGATCCACCTATGCATAAAATTCAAATAATCTGATATGGCTTCATTTTCTTTGTTTTCAGGCCCACACCATAGGATTTAATATGATTTTATCCTATGAAATTCTTCCTTGGCAAATCTCCTAGGTTTGCTTAAAAGCAGTAGCAAGCTCAGCAGACCTTTTGAGTTATTTTGACAGGCCCCAGAATTGATTCATCTCTGATAAAAGCCTGACCACCCTACAACTGAACCCAAGACGGTTTGTGGCAATGACACCATAGGGTGTTTCACTTTTATGATTCCTCCTCTTAGTATCTTCTTAGTATTTATGGCAAAAAAGAGTTTTCTGTTGATCGTGGCCAGCAGATAGCAAACATACCTCCCAGTACATGACTTGACCTCTGAATGGTGTTAGGTTTGGACATTATAGTAACAAGATAAATTAATGTTTCTAGCTCCAGGTATCCATTCTGCAGACTTCCCTAGGTGCTTGAACTGGTAAATAATACGGGCACTGCACTTGCATTCCTGTGTTTCACCAGGAATAGCATGATGAGCATCTTGCTGTGTCTGGGGAAGTACTTGGTTAATGTATAAGAGAGAAAAATCTCCCTCTGTCTGTGCCCACCATGTTTGACAAAATATACACTGACAGATTCCTGAGCAGTCCTCCAAGGCAATGGGTATCCCAATGCTTTCCCAGACCTCCCCCTGTTCTCCCTTGTTGTGACAGGTCCTAAGCCATAGAACTAATGAAATACTTCTAGCTAATACAAATACAACAAGTTCAGGATGAACCCAATGAAAATCCATGCAAAAAATCCAGTGAAAGAAATGTGCAAACAGAGATTGAAAAAGTGTCTACGTGCTTAAATTCTTAATTTGTACAATGTTTTGGGGGTCCTCAGCTTCAAGGGATCCTGAGAAATTGCTTTTCAGGGGAAGTGTTTAATGACTAGATATAAAAAAAAATTGCTTTGGGAGCCCATGTCCAGCCTGAAAATTTTAGGTCTGAATAACTTTAGTCAACTGCTTTTGTACAGAAGTTGCACATCAAGTTTTGCAGTGTTATTTCCATTTCCATTATTCCCCCACTGCAAGGTATTTCAGTTGCTTTTTTTCAGTCATCTTTCCTGTACCTTTCTTACTGTTACTGATTTTTAAAATTTGTGTGTATGTGTGTGTGTGTTTTGTTGTTGTTGTTGTTGCTTTGTTTTGTTTTATTTGTTGGGAGGTTTTTGGGTTTTTTGTTTGGATTTTTTTTTCTCTGACCTTTCTGGAAGCTCAGAGTTTCATAGTTCGACTTATGCACAGTTATGGGTGAAGTGTGGTACAGATATGAAGTAGATAATGCAGCTCTATAAGCTACCAGCTGCTTAATGAAACTGTACCTTTTCAGTAACTGGTGGAGGAAGAATACCTCATTAAATCAGAGGGAATCCAAGAAGTTTCTCAAGGGGAATGAGTGACTTTCCCACATCTTAAGCAGCTGGCTCTTCCTTCCTCTCATCTTCCCATTAGCTGTTCCCCAGTAATTGTCTCGCTGGCCTCTGAGGCACTGACAAGATCGTGTAACTTATAGGGAAGGCCATAGTAGTTATCGCAATTTCTTCTTCCAGCTTAACTAATGGTTTGTGAAGTTGGAAATTCATGTCTTGAGTGTGATGGATTTTGTTTGGAAACTGATCCCAGTAGATAATTCTTTTAAAAGGGTGCGTAGACATCAGACATGTCCAGGGAAACCTACTTAAAGCAAGGCTCATCTTAACATTCAAGGTCAACAGAGAGATGTAAGAAAGAATCCTTACAGGATAAAAAGACTCATGTGTATTAAACTATGTGTGCACAGTCATGCTGAATGATTTTCAAAGCCTTCTTCTTCTTCTTCTTTTTTTTTTAAATTTATACATCATTCTTTGAGCTGTCTTTGCAAGCTGTCTTTCCCATGGCACTTGGCCAAGAAAGAGGACACCGGGCCACCCTATAATGGGAATCCCAGAGGAAAAGGTCAGTCATTCTCAGCCCACAAAAGAGGACTTATCAATCAGCTGTCAGACCACGAAACCAGAGCATCCAATGTTAAAGAAGTCTGAAACAGATCACCATAAACACCTCATAGCTCTTCTGTAGCAAGTGCAAGGAGGATATGGGAGGGAATGAGTGAGCTGTTCCTTCAGGTCTGGGAGAAAGTGTAATCGTTCAAAAACCTTTTGATAAACTGCCTTGCAGTTTCAGCAAAAATAGTACACCAAGACAACTGTCTGCAGGGCTAGGAATTTCAGATCACCAAAGGGAGGGAATGCCTGCAGGCAGTGGAGAATAAGGAATATAGCTAAAGGGTTTTAGAAGAGTTATCCTTAGTCTCCTCTGTGCTGCTAATTGTTCAAATAACTGCTTTTCTGGTAGAAGTTTTTTTTCCATGTGTGTGTTCACAATCCCACTACCAGTTGCACAAACCAAAAAGTGCTTGGGAATGTAGATATGAAGCAGTAGTTGCAGCCAGAAAATCCCAGAAGGTATTGGTGCACCAAAACTAGTGCATAGTATGTAGGACTTTAATACAAGCTGGGTAACTCAAATTGAAGATGCAAACAATAATGTGAATAATTAACTCTGGGGAGGTTCACATCTGTATCTGAAATGTTCCAGCTGCCCTCTCCATGTGTACAAAAGGCTGAACCATAGTGCTGGATCCAAGGAGACATATTCTGGGAAAATTCAAGGCAACATGTAATCTTCCTTACTGGCAGCCATCTCCTTAAAGAGAACAAAAAAAAAAAAGAAAAAAGCAGATGTGAACTCTAGGAGCATTATGGACATTCGTGGTTTTAATACGGAATTTATGTGTACAGTTCTTTTTAAAGAAAATAATTAGAGTGGAGAGAAATGCTAAACCTATGTCAGAGGGAGTCTTAAAATCCAGTTAGCTAAGTATTGTAATATACATGTTTCTGTTAAGGGCGGTTGGCCCTAAATTTGTTTTTTTGTATGTATTTACTTATATATATATATGTATGTTTAGAACGGAGGACTGTTGGCTGCAGTCAAGCCTTGCGTGACTTCATTCAGGATGCCATTTCTCAGGTCCATTAGGGATTATTTTAGTCTCGTAGCACCTAATATTAATTTGGATTTAGACAGCAAATAGAAAGCTGATGCTAGCTTAGATTCTGGTCTCATTTTGTTAAAGTATCTGTTAATGGTCAAAGTAGAAGGGTTTGGGTTAATCCAGAGATGGACTCAAGATGTTGCCAGTCTTGAATCTGGACACACATTTAAAAGCTCAAGTGTGAGGTGGGTGGAGGGCTACTTGGACCATTATAAATATTTCAAGATGATGAATAAACAAAGGGTAGATATTTTGATTTCATTCCTTTTCTGTTATCAGCTGCCAATTCTTTACAGTCCCCACCCTAACATTTAAGGCTAAAGCCAGAACTGTTGTAAATCTCTTCCTAAAACTCTCAGCTATGACAATTATTAGACTGAATCAGTTTGCACTGCTGAGCTACATCATCCTCTCTGGCTGCAGCTGAAAGTGTTCATTAGTCATTTCTCATCCAGGTAACATATTTAATGTGTTTTTGAAGTGAACACCAGACCTGACTGCCTCTTGTAGGTGATAGGCATTGCACCACAAGGGAGCATTTGATGAAGAGGGAAATCCTCTTGAGGGCCATGTTGTGCTGAGTTGTAGTGGGTTAAGATGTGCTTCTTGCTCATCTCCAGTGCTGCTTTGGGATGATCAACCATGGCCACCTTGTCACAGAAACCTTGGCATAGTATTTCTTACTAATATTGTCCCTGTCTAAGCCACTAGTGAAATTTTAGGCAGAGTTCTTGCTAGTAAACCATTCGTGTGCCCTGGAGAGGAGCCAGACCCAAAAATCAGTTGGAAAATCAAAATAGAAAGAGATAAAAAAGAGGGAGAGAGAGAGAGAAAGAAAGAATAGAAAGGAAATGGAGAGTACAAAAAGTTTTCACAAGTGTTTTGGATTTCTGGGCTGTATCTTCAAGCATGTGTCCATGTTGATTCTCAAGCAGACAGAATCAGCCAGATGTGATCTGGGAGTGCTGTGGCTGTGCTAGGACAGTGCTGAACCTGGGTAGTCTGAAGCTGGCTCTCAGCAGGGTTTGTGTTCACTGCTGGGCTAACCATGATGGTGTGATTTCACGTTTGGAGCTGTCAGACTTGGAGAGCACAAGCAGAGTCACCTTAGTTCAGCCCAGAAAACAAAATGCAGATATGCCCTTGTTCTGGTAAGAAATTCCAGGAATCTTTCTATTGCTGTCAGTGTTGAATTTATAACCTGGTCATACATTAACACAGATGGACATGCTGCTTTTTCTTACATCCGTGGGGGTCCAAGGCCTGTATAAAGACCATTCACGAATGAAAGGTAATGTACTCAAAATTGTGTTCTTCGTTCTGCAGAAAGAAAACACACCTTGTCTGTAATGTCAGATGTTATTTGGGTAACTGAATTGCTATCAGTATAATTAATGGGTAATGAAGAGAAAAGGAGAATAGAGTGTAATTCTGGAAAATACCTCAATAATGATGCAGTTAAAATGGCTATATACACACTCCTTTGCACATACCCTTTCTCTGCTCTTATGCACAACCTTCCCCTGCCCTTTGGCTCACTGGCTTCAGTCTGGAAGAGAAGTTAGTGTGTCATCAGTGTCCTAAGTCCTACACAGGTAAAGCTATGAAGGTGGTGTTGAAAGTCTTTCCCTCTTACTCTAGGGTACATTTGGGACTATTTTTAGACTTTTTTTTTTCTAGCATGCTTTAACACTTGTGGGTTTTTTATTAATCTGCACCTCCACATTACACACAAACTTGATGTTTGGAGTGTCTACATCTATTAGAGACTCAGTTTTGATCACTTTATTCACCTGAATAGCAGTTCTACACATTCTTTGAGTCTGCAGTTCTTTGATTAGTGAGATGGTTGCATCCCCAGAGCCTCCAGTGCTGTCTCGTGTCCTCGCTCTGGTCATGCACCTGTACTCCTCTCCACTGTGACCTGCATCCTCACTCTCCAGCCTTCTGCTGTCATACCTTGCCTTTACACCTGAACTATTTTGTTGTTCTAGATGATTTAAGTCTACTTCATTCATTAGTACAGATGAGCTGTTTGTTACAGCTGACTCTATAAAAATGATGGCTGTACAACATAATTAACCAAAGATACAGAAATAAAGTAGACAAAGCAATTGCAACACAGTCATTAAAAAATTACTTTTACAAGGGGATAAAACTAAAAAATAGCTCAAGGCAAGCTGAGACAAGTCCAGACAAGGCTTGCAGAGTTAGTAGAAAGCTGTGGTCTGTTACTAGCCATAGCAATGCTGTATTTACTGTTTGATGGACAGGAGTAAGAGGTGACTTGTAGTACCTTTGATTGCATTTTTCAGGTCTTTGCCCAGCTTTGATGAAGCAGGAACTTCAGTTACCTGATAGCTGACTCCTCTGCTGTTTTCTGAAGGGTCCCTGCACTTCCAGGAGAGTCCTTCAACCCTCCATAACCTCATAGGCTATGAAGCATGAGGTGGTGCTGCTCACTGTTGTGGCTCAGGGGAATATGAGAATTCAGGCTTTCCTGTTCCAAAACATTCAGTTCTTGTGAACAGTCATGAATCAATTGATCCTTGCTGCTAGCAGAAAAAGGCTT
Organism: Oriolus oriolus; assembly: GCA_013400235.1. Lineage (NCBI taxonomy): Eukaryota > Metazoa > Chordata > Aves > Passeriformes > Corvidae > Oriolus > Oriolus oriolus. The sequence continues at coordinate 722,479 of VXBT01013448.1, read as the reverse complement.
CTTGCAAACTCCTCATTCTGCAAGTTAAAGGACATTTTTCAGACACAGGTACACGTGTAATTGGCATAAAACACTGGAGAATTGTGTCCAGATTGTGTACAAATCTGTAAATGTGCAGGAATCAAGTTTTCCCTCTGTAGGTACATATTAGTTCATAATCTAGGGAAATAGCAGGATCTGTGTGGGGCTGGCCTTTTATTTTATTATATTATTCTCTTTTTTCTTCTTCCAGGTGTTTTGAGAAGACACTAAATTAGTTTGCACAATCTCTAGGAAATATCCCACTTGCACAAGGAAAGGATAACATGTGGTAGCCTCTGCACCCTCCAGCTGGGCAGCCAGCACTTTTCTCCTTTTTCTTGTTTCTTGCTCAGGTGTGTGGCTATTTTTCATACCCAGGACAGTTCCATTTCTCCGCTCAGTCAAGCACTCAACCTTTTTGCCTAATTAGATCTGATGTTTTACTTACAGTATCATGCTCTTCTTCAGAGGAAATGAAAAGCAGATTGTCTCCTTGGCAGCAAAGGATAACAAATGTGCTGCACTGAATAGCTGCTAGATGAAAAAGGGCCACAATCTGCCTCCATGCCAACCAGCACTAAAGACACTCTGACGGAGAGGAGGCTGCTCTGAGAACTACTCCCTGCTCCGTTGATGTCTAAAAGTGCTCTGAAATAAAGTTAAGGTTATTTTGCAGAGATGGAATCATGGGTATCTGATTAGGCAGAAGGTATTGAAAAAAATCTAGTAGAATTTTAAAATTTGTTTCAGTGAAGTTTCATGAAAAGGAATAATAATTATAATAATAAACTGCTCTGCTTCAATAAAGTTGAAAGACAACATTTCCTTATCTGGACACAGATTTTTGTTTTGGATTTTTTTTTTTGGAGTAAAATTTTTTAATGTATTGGTCTTCTTGCATTTCAAAAAGAATTAGTCTCTCCCTCTGAAAGCACATATATGTATATAGGCAAAATAAAACATATTTAAAAATCAAAATACAATTACAAATATTTTGGCTTTCAAAACAGGATATTTTAGTGAACCCGAATTTACTGCTTTTCTTGTGGGATGTTTTGCCTCACAGAACCATTGTAGATTTTGTCTTCTTTAATGCTGGGGACAATTCCCTCTTCTCTTCTGAAGTGAGACCCTTGAATTTGGATAGTTTTGTGATTGTAACTATACCTATGCCATCTATACATGTTACATATACATTTCATAAGTTATTTCAGATTCCTCTTACTCATTTTACCAGTAAGTTTTTTATTGAGTGTGCATTGAAGTAGGTGAATGCTCATGACTTTCTGTAGAGGAGGCACATGTCTAACATTTGATTTACTTCCTTTAAAATTTGCAGAGACTGACTATTAGATCAGAGTCACAAAAATGGAAGAATGAGCAGTCCTTCCCTGGTGCTCAGTGCAAACAATTCTGCTCTAAAAATCCTTTGGTAGACTGGATTTGACAAAATCCTTAGAACAACTCTTGCCATGAGGGTCATTGGACAGCCTATTTTTCCATTAGTTTCCTTCTTCCAGTGTTATCTAGTTTCAGTGGGAAGCATGAAATGTGAAACCCATGATGGCTGTGTGTTCTGCTGGTTATGTTGCTGTAGCAGAAAGTTTTCTTGTGACTTATGGTACAGTTCTGCTCACAGCAGGCACTGTTTGACACCTTCACAGCACATGTTAGGAGTCACATTTCATATTTTCAGGAATCTGCAATGAAAGTTTGTAAGTAGGCAAGCCCAAACAAAAGATCCTGTGGAATTAGCCTAATCACCCCAGGAGACGTGGTTGTAGAGGTCTCTATTCAATCCCATTCCAAATGATTTCTCTTTTTCCAAATCATGGCAACCATGCCAAGTCTCAATAGTATATAGCTCTTGGTCAATCTGTGATAGGTTTTTTTTTCAAGTTGTGCTTCTTTGCGTTAAGCATCTTACCTAACAAATTTTACCTGCTCTGCCTACTCACTACTCAAGACAGGATTATTCACATCTGTCTAATTTTTCCACCTGGTCTCCTAACCACAAATGTCTGCTTTTTAAATTTTCTTTTTAATTGACTACTGAGCCATTTCATTACTGCATCTGTGCAGATAAACTCTCTTCTGCCTTTTCACTGAAGGTTGGGTGTGGCACTATCTTGCATTTTACCTTTCACTTACACAAACAAATTCTAGCCTTTCATCATCACATTATGCCACCTTGCAAATGAGAGGCTCATAAAAATTGTCTATCCTTCCCTTGCCAGCCAGAAAGCATTGTCAATTATTCATGTTGCTGTTATCAGAGAGTCTCAGTCTCCAGTTAGATCATGAATTTCAGCTTTGAATCTTCATTACTGCTCAGTCTTATTAGAAATATGAGGCAGAAATGTGTTTTTGTTTGCAAGTGCAAGAAAATGCTGGGTTATTGTCTGGAAACGGCTCCTCTGACCTGAGACATCTCATCAAGACAAGCACTAATGAAAATACCCTGGGACTGCCAACATCACCTCTGAGTGGTGGACACCAAAGTGCATCATGGCAAGATAAAGTCTGGCTTAAACCCTGTCCTGGAGGAGGACGGACAGCTCTGACTCTATGGTCCTTAAGGGGCTGGCACAGTAACTCAGAATCAAAATGCTTCTTGTTCCTAATGGTTTTATTGAAAAGCTGTCTCCTATGTCTTTCTTTCCCATTTTCTGCCTGGCTGTACTGCTGATATTACCGCTCTGGCATCTCAACAGATTGCCCTTTCAGAATAAGCATCTTCTATTTCCATCTATTCATATCTTCTGGATTTTCTAGGTGAGTTTCCAAGTTATGCCAAGAGGCTTGAGACTGTCAGTGTTGTTAGCTCCTCTTCCTCTCCAGCTTCTCTATTCTGTCTCCAGCTCTTGAACAGCAGGACGGAGCCCAGCACTGCAAAGGCACACAGTCTCCAAGCACCAGATGGATGTGACAGTACAGGGACCTGCCAGGACAGAACTAGGTTTTGCCACTGTTCCGTATTATGTTAAAGGTAAGGAGAACAGTCTCCCATAAAGCAGGAGAGAGTAGCTAAGTTGTGGAAAGAAAAAACATTGATTAGATCTAAAGATTTTATAGTGTAACGATTGCGTCCTATAAGCAGATCACTTCTCCTCCACAGGATCTTCTCTAAGACCAGCTAGGGACAGCTGGTGAGATTTTCCAACTGGTAAACAAAGGATATGGAAACAGAGAAAAAAGGGGGATAGCACTGAAGTCTTAATTACAAATAAGCAGAGCATGTGACATTCCAGACTTTTTCGCATGTGCTTATAATTATTAACCTCGTTTGAAAGAGCAGCAGTAGAGACTCATTCTTAAGTTCTACTTCAGCTTTCCTTTTGTCTTGTTTTCTGCCTGTTACCTTTTCAAGTTTTTTTTTTTAATGGAATTAATCCATCTTAGAAAACAGCCTTTTAAACAGTGCTTTTTATTGTTCCCAGCAGTCCCTGCCTTCCTACCAGCTCAAATCACGTTGACATATTCACACAGTTGAAGCTGGCGTTTTGACACGTGTACACATCGTTTTCATCTGATTCCTGGGGATGACTTCAATGCCTGAGGTTTCTTTTAACACCCTGAAAAGCCTCTGGCTTTGTGCAAGGCTGCATTCCTAAACAGTATACCAACTCTGAGGTTCAGCCAATGTCTACTTTGCAAAAGGACTTTTTAATATCAAAAGTAAAACATCCTTCCTACATTCCACAAAGATAGATTATATTTGCCATTTTAAAAAATAGTGCAATGATAATAATGATAATAATGATAGTTGAAATTGCTATTTCGGGGGAAGAGTCATAATTGCAGCAGAATCACAACTGTGGGCTGACGAACAGATAAGCACGATGTGTTTTGCCTTGTCAGGCATGTGATTCAAAACACATCTTCTTGTTTTGCCCTCTATGAAAACAGGAGCGACTGGTGGTGAGGATATATTTCATTTTTATTGGAGGACTACCTATTATATTCAGCTTCAGGGGGAGACTAGCTATAACAGGATAAACTGTTAGCTGGTGTAAGTCCAGACCTCTCTAGTGATGACCTAACTTTGTTGCCTTATCAGCAAAGGATGTGGCCCAGTACATCTGAAAGATGCTGATGACCCAGCAAGGTTGAGTTGACTTCAAGCTGTAAGAGAAATTACTATTCCACTCTTGCTAGTATGCTCATACCCTTCCCTTGCTTTGGCAACAGCAGATGATCTGGCTAAAAAAATACTCTCCTTCGGTTTTTTGTACTTTTTTTTTGGCAGAGCTCCTGTTCTTTCCTCTCAGCTGATTGGTCTGGCTGATTGCAGGTCCACACTGTTGCTGAAGTTTGTTTAGAGATGTCAGCAAGGATTCTCATGGGGCAAAGGCAAGGTACCCCTTTTGAAGGCACCTCACAGATGGACTCGAAACCTCTGTTAAAATGCTCCGTTAGACAAAGAGTTGCAGACTGGAACCTTGCTCTTGATGACATGAGCATTAAAACTACCATGTGGCAGAACTGGGCTCTTCCTGAATGAATCTGATGATGCTACAATAGAAATGCCTTTGTCATCTGTGTAAAATACCTGTATCGAGGTTTTGAGGAGAACAAGAAACAGACACAAGCCATTTATTTTATTATGCAGTTACAGCTCCCAGTGCTGAGGGATTAAATCAATTATGGATAATATACATTCTGGGAATTGAAGCATGTGGCTTATGGAGCATGGGGAATGCCTTCATGAGTTGTAGAACCAGGAGTCAGGTGGGAACGGGGGAAACATCTTTCAGTATTTGTAGAATTCTGATCTTCAAAAGCACGTGCTATTGAGAGTGGCATACTCTAGCAAGAAAAAGGATCACTGGAAACATGGTTATGTTAAAGATGATTTTAAATTTGGGGACTGATGTGCTATTTTCCTAAATGTAAAAATGTGCTTCTATTTTTAAAGATTGCTCTCACGGACTGTCAACTCTTCCTTTCAGGAACCAAGAAACCTTTCCAAAGCCATATGAGGATATATTAGTTTTACCCAGGGTGAACATGACATAAGCACACTTCCCTGCAAGAATGACCCTACTTATGTCTCCTACTCAGCAGTTTATCTGTTTTTATAATGATCCAAATAGATTCAAAGGGGAGGAGGGCCGATCCATTTGTTTTCTTCCCACACAAGATGCATTTCAAATGCTTTGCACTTTCACAAAGGTTGTGCAATCAATCTCATTCGAAGACGTGCAGCCTGCAATATTTAGTCCTGACAACTGTGCCGACATGAAGAAAGAAGGTGCAGCTTTGTTGTTCTGAATCACTTCATGAAGACTAGCCAATCCAAACAGATTTTATTTGGGTGTAAGGCTCTTTTTGGTATTATTGCCAAGTCAGCTTCATGCTCAATTAAAAGCAAAACATGCTGAAGCCCTAAACCTTTTAGCAATTCCAGGTCTGCTAATGATGTCAGATTGAGCAGTTCCCCACCAAGGAGACATCATTTATTACAGAGGTTGACATCAGTGAGAGACGATGGTCTGCTGTCAAAGCTCTTTAGTGGGACACAGGAGAACTCCACTCTGTTTTCACCTTCCATGTGCAACCTTTGTGTGACCTTGACAAAACCACTGCTCTCTGCCCTTACATCATAGTACTTGGGGAGTTTATGACACGGTCCTAGGCTGGATGGTAGCTTCTGAAAAGAGTGGGTTAAGCGCAGCGCAGGAAACTTGTCATCATTAGTAATGCACTTTTGCAGTTTAGAATCTAGTTTAATTCTGGGTTGTAAGTTAGAGTACAATTTCCCTGACTGTAATGCACTGAAAATTATCTGGTTCCACACATACAGTGAAGTGAGACCACCGGGATCAAGCAGTCACATGCTAGTTTCCTGGAGCCTTCCATTTCTTCTCCAGCACCTTCATTTAGGCAATTTGAACAGGAAGTCCTGAAAGTGTGTCTCAGTGCCAAACTGTCATTTTGACTGCAATCTAAAGTAGTCGCTGATGGTCATTAATTACAACTTTTCAGCTGCTGCAATTGATAAAATTGGGAAAATGCAGTTGATGGCAATCAGAATCAGGAAGAAGGACAGTCTGTACCTTTTTCTGAACTTTTTAGGTCACCCTAGGGAGGGCGTTTCGTGATTGTAAGGTACCTCTTGTCTCAGGGGGTGTCTGTCCCAAGAGGAATATTTTCCTCCACAACTGCTTTTGGTAGCCAAGTGAATTTTTTTCTTTAAAAATGGTAAAGCCTTCTGCCAAATGACTGTCTGAACAATTACATTTGAACAGAAAAATGGAAGGAAAAAACATTGTGTCAGGTCAACCGGAAATGAAAGACTTGCAGTTTTTTTGGTGAGGTCAGTTCTCATCCATCACATTTTTGTAATTAGATATTTATTCCATTCAAAATAAAATGCATCAAGACAGACAGTCTTTCACTAAAAATAAATGTAGGTAAATTTGGTCTCAAAATGTTGTTTCAGTATGGAAAATGGATTCACTTAATTTTTGTCTTTTCCAAAATTATTACTTTTTTAGCTGTTCTCGTGACAGGCAGTGTCCTATGAAATCATAATCTAAAGAAGAAGAGAATGAGAAGAAAACATGATAATATCAGGAAAGTTGTGCTTTCCCAATGTTCTCTGGCATTATGCACTTTGGTGAATATGTGTATTCATGTGCAGAATTAACTTTTTACAAAGAAAGTTCCCCCAAGGAGTAGGAACAGTATTTCATATAAGAATGAGATGGCTGAAGGGTAGGAAATATGGGGAGTTAGTCCTAGTTCAGGGAATTATGTGAGGCTGTCCTTTGCTTAATGGCAGGGTCAGATTTCATTTGAGCTCTCTGGACATTTTCGTTAGGTGTTTTTGGTTTGGTTTTGCTTTGTTTTGCTATTCTTTTCCCCAAAACTGTAAGCAGATTTTCTCCTTTTGAAGGATCCTTTTAGATTTCCAGACAGCTTCCAGATTTCCAGAGAACATCAGGCAGTGGCCAGCCTGCTACAGCTTCTGACTGCAGTGTACACAAGCCGTGGTGTTAGAGGGATGCACAAAAGGATGAGTGATTTTATTTGTCCGTATTTTCTACATGGCTTCTGAGGAAGATCAACAAGCAACTACCTGTCATGTGTATAGTCTCTCCCTCACCACTGGATGAGCTGGTCTTCCTACCATTCCAGTTAATCTTTTCATGCTACTACTGACAGAGTGGATTATCAGAGTCAGTAGATGACAGGCCTAAACTCAACAATCCAAAATTTAAAAGTCTAGAAGCCCAACTCATAATTTTGAGTTTGGTTAGATTTCAAAGCATTATTTGCAATAGCGATAAAAGGAAATATTTTCTTCCTACTGGAAAGCAGACTTTTTTTGTTGCACTTGACAAAAAAGGGAGTTTTTTGTACAGATTACTCCTGTCATGGTTTTCATATGATGTGTTGAAACTAAGAATTTGTATGAAAGCTGACTGTCTTTCCAAGACAAGTGCTTGATGGTAGAATAGTCTGCCATCCACTTTTCTTGCTCCGGCTCACATTGGTTGATATTAAGTTCCAGTTGGGGAAGAGGCAAAAATTGTGTCAGATCTTTGTAGCAGGTTATAGACTCTTTCACAATGTGGATTAGATGTTAAACCACGCTGGCACTGATTGTTTGACAGACTTATCAAATGGGCTCTGTTTGGCTATCAACATTCATGCTCTGGAAATCATGGCCAGGCCAGGCAGTGAAAGTCAGGCTTGCTAGCAGCCCCATGGAGTAGCTGAAGAGCAGGCAATGCATTACGTTTTGTTTCAGAGGTGCTCAGCCAGAGCCACAGACATTCTACAGTGGCCAGATGACTGAGAGATGCCATCAGAGCCACCCCTTGCTGTGAGTGCTCTGAATTTCACAGTTCAGAGTGATTACTCTGGCACCCTTTTCAGCCAATAGTTCTAAAGACTCAAATGGTGCTTCTGTAGCGGTCTTAGAGTCTGGATCAGAAGAAAGTTACTAGCCATCACCTCTAACTGAACTTTGATTTGCAGCAGCACAAAGTTGTGGTGCTCATGATCTGGTTTCTTTTTTTCTGAAACCAAACTGGAAGATGTGCACATGAAACCACGTGGCTGCAAATGAACACTCAGTACCCTGGGTCAGGCTGAACTTAGCATGAGGAAACTGTGGATGTCAGATCCTCAGCAACAAGTGGTTTGCCCTACAGAGGTGCCCCTACTGATTTGCATTACCCGTTGTGAAATCTGGGTGTACAACTCAAACTGAATTCAAACAGGACTAGGAAAACCAAACTCCTGCCTGTGGGTTATCCTTCTGCTGCCTCTGCTGGAGAGGAGGGGAAGTGTAGCGCTGGAAGACGGTATTGCAGGTGGGAATGAACAAAATAAACCACAGCAAGCAATTGCTTAGCCACATTCAGTGCAATGCTTGCCACAGGTTCTGCCTGAACTCCAGCAAAATCATATATTTGCAAAAGTTAATGTGGGTCAGAGGATGAGAAAGATAAGTGAACCTAGTGACACACGGTGGGGAAGAAATTGGATGCCAAGTAGGAATGCAGTGTTTGGACAAGAAACATCAGTGTACTGAGCCAAAGAAAAAGGTTCAAGATCAATCATCCAGAAGACGAAAAGCTTTAAAGGCAGAAGAAATGCTAAAGTTAGCATGCGTGGCTCACTATAAATTGGGGTAATCTGAAACAGATATTCTCTGAAGAATACTTCCAATGTTTCCTGGCTCTGCTCCAGCTACTTCAAAGCCCTGTTATCAGTGAATTGTGGTCCCAGTGTTAGGAAAGCTGGGCGATGTTCTAAGGAAATGTCAGCTTCAGATCACAGTTTCCTCTCATTTCTGTGAAGAGAGGTCAAATTAGCAAAGCGCTGCCCACACGCCGTCTCTGTCACAATCCTCCATGGCCCACTTTGTTAGTGTTTGAGCTAATACTTAGGATAGAAAACAAAATTGCTTTGAAACAGTAGGCTGTTTGATTTAGGAATCAAAGTTTAAAATAATACCCCAGCAGTATGTGTTGCCAAAAATCTACGAGGCTGTAATGTTCATTAGAGACATGCAGAACAATTAAAGGAAGCTTTTAATTCCCCTCCTCCACTTGAGGATTCTAAGCTAAAATCTCTTGGGGCATTGAGTAAACCTGTACCTTGCTATCTGGGTCCTAATTAATACAAGGTTTGATCAGGTAATTGGTGTGAATGGAATCCTACTTCTATTGTGTCCTCTATACGAAGCAACATGTGAAGTTTCGTCTTTTACCTAAACTGTACCCATGCTGCTCATCATGGCTTAGTTCCCAGTGGTGTGAAGAGCAGAGTTAAGAAAGATTTATTGTTTTATTTTATGTGAAGTGTCTTTTACAAATCCAGGTGTTGTTCATGGTAAAATACTGAGATTTCTTAATCTATCAGGATTCAATCTCATCACTTCAGAAACGGCTTTGCTAGCAGGCGACATCTAAGAGACATTTTAGAGGTTAGATATTGCAGTCAGCAAACTGTCTGGGGTCAAAAAACTGAATCGCTTTACTTTGGCTGTTGAATTTCAATGGGAATTGATCTGACATTGCTGGTGAAGATGGTTTACATTATAAAACTTCAGATTTATTTGTGATCACCCTCATACTTCATCAACCCAGGCCAGGAATATGCTGAATCCGATGCATTTGCATAACTCACTGGATCTGCTAAGGATTCATGGCAGGATCTATAGCTATTGCTAACCACCTAAATGAGGTGGTGTGAAATCTCATTTGGTCAAGGGAATGTGTAGATAAATTCCATCTCCTCTACACCAAAATGTGTGAAGTGTTGGATAGATAAATGCAATGCTATTCCCAGAGATGAATCAAACTGAATGGGATAAGAGCTGAATTTCCATGATTCCACATGTTATGAAAGCAGAGAAGAACAAAGCAAAGCCTTGCTAAATATCTGAATATCTCTTTATATATCTATCTATAGATATATCATGCCCATTATATTCTTTTTAATGCTATATTCTGTGGCAGGAGAAAGAAATGCATAATTAAAATCCATTCAATATTTTGATCTAAAACTAACTCCAAAGACTTGGCTATTAAGGCATATGTGAAAGGAAATCAAAAGATAACAGTGTTTTGGATATGTTTATTTTTGCTAGCCCTGAGAATACAAATAGCTGACAGAGAGGAGCATTTGCTTCACTGATCATGGATGTAGCTGTGGCAATAAGACAGGTGACCCTTACAAAACTCGTGCTGAAATCCCACCCCCACAATGGTCTAGATCTTTAATGGTGTCTCCCCTCACAGCACCAGGTAGGTGCAGACCATCCTTGAGGAGCAATGCACACACATGTGCAGTTTAGATACAATATTGTATGTAGCACAAATGTTTTGCCTTCATTATATAGTTCCAGTCCGAAAAATTACTCCCTATAAAAAGAGGAGGACTGTTACACCATTATTCACCAACAATTCTTCAGAATCCCAGGCCAGGTTCAGATGAAATAGAAAAGGCCACATTGGTGGCAAAACATCAGAAAAGTCATGCAAGACATGAGGACAAAGACAGTTATGATAATTACTCAGCTGGAATAGTGAATCATGCTTGAGAGTGTCTCAAATATTCAATTCACACATACTATCTCTCTGGAAGAAAGGATAGATGAAGTGAAAGATTATAAGTGAGAGGCATTAGACACTTTGTTTCCTGCACTAATAAAAACCACTCAGATGCCCAGATGAATATGCCATAGAGACCTCTATAGAGACAGGTAGAATAAGAGTAAGAAAGCTGGAGTAACTGGCAGGGAGAGACCCCTGTGGGTTTGGAAACGCCTAGTTAAAGCAGCCTCTTTACATTTTTTACTGGTAGTGGCAAGTTGGTGCTGGTTCTGGCCTTGTTTCTTTCTTTTGGCTCACAGCTCCCACCTCTCACAGAACCGCACAAAGCAATTCCACTGCCGAGCCAGCAATGGTGTTTCATGCATGATCTAAAGATTCATCTCTCTGAGATTAGGTTGCTTGTCTTTCAAGGCTTGTTTTTCTTTTTTGATCACTCTTGTTATTTTAAAAGGAAAAAAAAGAGATCGTGGCCAGCTACGAGTACTAAATGACTTTCCAAAGGTTAACCTTTGTTCTCTTTGTAAGTCATTTATGAATAGCCAACTATTCAGTTTGTTCAGTTATTGTGAGTCACTTCATTTCAGATTTGGAAGTTTGTCATGAACTATTTGCTCTATGTTCAGGTAGTCTGACTAGTAGGGTATGACTAGTCTGCAGTTTTGCTGACTGGAATGCTAATAAATGGGAGGAAAGAATTCAGCATTTTCAGGATGACTGCTTTAACTCTCACAGGCAAAACCTTTTCTGAGCAAACAGCCACAAAAGTATTCACCAGACTTTCACTTCCAGAAAATAGTCTAATGTAGTACAAGCCCCTTTTTTATAGATGCAGAAAACTGGACTAATGTTTTCTGAGTGCTGTAAAAGTGGTTTGCTTTAAACCACAGCTCAAATACCTCATTTGGTGAGACTGAGCCATCAACACATTTCACTGCGGGCAGAAGATGTTCCTTTTGTTTAAACATATAGTGGTTGCAGTCTTATGAATATCTGATCCCTAGGGATTTGAGCTTTTTAGAAATAGTTCTTCCTCCAAATCCATGCTCTCCTGTTCCCAGAAAATCATCCAAAGAAGCAGAGCTTGTGTAATTGAATAAATGACTGTGTCTATGGAATAGATCTATTTTAGGCCAGGTCTCATATTTATCATAACAATTCTACCCTGATTTACAGCAGCATAAAAGAAAATTCAGGGCTCCACTGATGGAAACAGTTTTCAAAGAGGAGACCCACTGTCACAATGAGTGAAAGGTAGATAGATCGTTAGATTTAAAGTATATGGAGAGGGTAACCTCACTATTTTTCTGTCTTCCTGGTTCTTTTACCTTTAACCCTGACAAAAGTGTAGCAGATAATAGACTGTTAATTTTATTCTAGGTTGGCTATGAAAACAGAAAAATTACTTTTGATTCCGGATGATCCAGATGTCAGGAGTGGCAGAGACACGTCTTTTCTTGGGACTTTGCTGAGGGTTTGCTCCTTTCTAAAAGCAAACCAGTTTGGCCCTGTTTTAAGATTCAAAAGATCACTTTTCTTTTTAAAATTCTTCTTCATTATGGTGTTAATGGACTTGCAATCTCCCTTGTCAGGGACGACAATTGAAGGTAGTGCTGCTTTGTGGTCAAGTCTGCAAAGTGCTCTCTGCAACTGAAGTAAAGACAAAGGAAACAGTGTTGGGACCATGCAGGTTGAGTGTTGCCTTAGGCTGACCCAGGAACTGTTAAATGTGTGTTGAGAACAGTCACTGATTCCAGGAGGCCCAGCTGTATGGTAACTGATTAATGACATTGAGTTCTTAACAGTAATAAACTACACCTTTCCTCGCTGTTGTTACTGCAAAGGGGGCCCTGGGTACAATAGTGCTGCTGCAGGCAGATATTAAAAAAGCAAGTCTGAGAAGCAATGGGTATGTTATCTCTTCGAGAAGCAGGGGCATCTCCCCTTGCCTCTCCCATCCTGGGGTCTGACCTTCCTTCCTCCGACCTGTCTTCAGTGTCACTTACGCAGAGTTACAAAGTGCAGCACTGCTGAGAAAGGTCTGGATAGGGAGCCTGCCTCTCATCAAGGATGGGTCCTGAGAGCCTCTAAAGGACCCCAGCTTCCTCTCTAATCTTTTGAAAAAGATTATGTGAAGAGGAGATGGTGACTGTGTATACATGTTCGGGGAGGGGAGAGGAGAGGAGGAACACTTCTGAGAAAAGAGTTAAGTAACTCTCTCAGCTAGCCTGATGCAACATTCCACTAGCTGACTTTTAGTTGGGAAGATCCGTACACACTGTGAAAGACACAATTTCCAATCTAATTTTCACAATCTTTACGGGGTACTGCAGACAATTTTCTCTCTCCTTAATTGTCATTGTATTTAGGGAAATTTGTACAGTTTTCCTCAGATGGGAAGTTAAAGTTTTGGGAAAAAAGTCTAAACCCAAGAAAATTCTGAATACTGGAGTTGTTCCAGCTACTATAGCTGTGGAGTCTTTAATCTCCTGTATATTTCCTGGTTTGTATCACCAACAGAAAATTACCTTTATGGTCAGATTTAAGCAGAGAGAGGTAAATTAAAGAAATACATCATCCAAGTGCAACCCTTAAATGATCAGAAAATCAGAGGTTCTGTCTGTCAGAGACAACAGGTGGGTCCAAATTAGCAGATGATAGGAACTTTCAAGTAAGGGAACAGTAAGAGGAAGAATTTTGATGTCTTATTTTATTGCTAAATCAGAAAGATACTTCATAAAGGTATAATTTCTCTGGCTGTTCCCTGGAAGATGGGAGGCCAGTGTTTCATAGTGGATGGAGCATTGCTAGGTAGCCTACAAGAGGTAGAATCTCTTATTTTTAGCATTACTCTGTGACCTTTTGCAAGCATCTCCTTTCTATAGCTTCCTCCAGTTTCCCCTTCCTAAAATGGGGGAAGGCAGCTTTTTATCTGATTTTAGAAACACTGTGAAACTTAATATGGAGTAAGGGTTTTGCTCATAGCCTTTTTTGATTTAGAAAAAAAAATAATTATAAGGCAGAAAGCCACCTTGTCCCTGAAACCCTTGTAGCTTCTGCCCTCTTTTATTCTGAGAATGCCAGTGACTGAGATGAACTGTGACAGTGCTTTTTGAAGTGAGAAGCCTGGTGCCTGTTGTATCAGCTGAGAATCCCAAACACACTTAATAGGCTTTGGACTCCTGAGTAGCCCAGTGAAGCCAAGCACAATGTTGCTGTTACGGCAAGGCCAAGATTTTTTGTGCAGTTTTTTTCTTTAAACAAGACTGGAAAAAACTGCACGAAGAGCCTTTTCTTCTTTTGTCTCCTTTTTCAGTTCCAGACCAAGCCAGAGTCGGACCTTCATGAAAGTCCAGACACTTTTTAAAAAGTAATTGTTTGATTATGTTCATGTTTTTGTATGTGGGGGGTTACAGCACATACAATTAGTGTGACTCAGGCTCAGGGTCAGAAGTCTGGGTTAACTATGACTGGACTTCTAATTTCCTCCATACTAAGTCACCCATCCTTTTTCTGAGTCATTCTTCAGCAGACAGCTTAAAGTTTAAATTTAGAAAGTAGAAACATATACCAAGAGAGATGACTGGGGAGAATGCTTCAGGCACAGCTTGTTTAAGTTTCCAGAGCTGATGTAGCAGCAGCTATGTCCAGGGGGCCCTGTTCTACTGTCTGCAACAGATGCCCCTTAAATCAAGATACTCATAAATACTTCAGGCTGTAGAGCATCTGCAAACACACATGGCATGAATGCATTGTGAGCAGGAAAATAGGCCTGTTGTTGCTGTCAAACAACCTCTTTGTGCACACTTGCTACACATCCTTTCTAGAAAGAGTCTTCTGCAGTGGCAGCCACAGTGGCATTTGTTTTTCACACAGGCCCTTTCGGAGAGTATAGCTCCCTTCCTGGAGGACTTTGGCACTCACCAGCAGGCAAAGGTTACAAGCAAGATTCTCACCAGATGTATTCGAAAGGAAAGCTGAAAATCTCAAGCATAGAGAAGTGATAGAGTAAGTCATTCTCTCTCCTGGCTCTCTTAGACCTTATAATGAATGGTGCACTGAATCCCTTTCAAAGACTGGTCTGGGACGATGTTTATCAACAATGAGACAATTTATCAGCCTAGTGAGCTACCTACTCCTTTGGGTTATTTAAAATCTATTAGGTTAAAATGCTGGCACTCAAAAGACAGGGTTGAATAAAGCTGAGATCACCATGTACATGAATAAAAAGAGAATGCAATCTATCATCAATGCATTTGGAAGGAGTTGAGAGAGTCTATTCTGATTGCATAGATTTCTCCCTTGTGTAATTCCCTTTGCACTTTGAGTCTGGAGCTCATGGTGTCCACACCCTGAACTCTCATAATGGCCACCAGATTTATAAATTTTTAAAATACTATTTATGTTATTGCAGAGTATTAGAGACAAAGCAATAGAAACAAAACCACATGAAATGCTTGTAAGTATTTAACTGCTTAGCATTTAAAATTGAAGATGTAATCTCTTTACATCTCAATTTCCATCTCTATCAAAAGGGGAAATATTGATGCCATTTCACAGAGTTCGTAGCAGATACAACCCCCAAAGATACTCATATTCCATGGTAATGGGCACAAGAGAAGATCATCAAATGTCCCATAGAAGACAGCTGTTGTTGTGTGTGTCTTCATGAGAAGATCACTCCAGGGACAAGAAGCTGACAGGAAGTGTTCTCTATATCCTACATATCACCAAAAAAGTTTCAGATATTAGGCCAAAGCAGCCAATATTTGTCTGTAAGTGGAAAGAAGGGTGACTAAATCTTCCTGGCAAGGCCAGGTAACAAATAGTTGCAGTTTCCATTTAAAGACATCTTTTCCTCAGCCACTTATCATGCTTATCTTATGTGTCTGAAGAAAGCTTGCATTTTCCTGAGGAAGAGTATATAAAAACTGGGGAGGAACTCCCCGCAAGTCACACCTGCATATAAATGTGTTCCATAAGGTTCAGTCCTGGGGTTTGCTCCTGGTAAAGGATCCAGTATTGAGGATGGGTTTCTGAAACCTTACATGATCTGTTTAAGATCCCAGCATCTGAAAAACTGTTTCAGATAACTAGTGTTAGGCCAGGAAAAGAGATAAAACCTAGATTAGGCTGAACTAGATCAAACTGATGTGTGGCAGTGTGCGACACTGAATTCTCAAAAATAGACTGGGTTGATTTCCCTACCCAAGACAGTGACCCGGAGGGCGAGAGTGGAGAGGAGACTGTGGGTGTAGCCCCAGTCTAAAAGCACAACCCATCTAAGTGTCTATCAGTTATCGCACCTGCCCTCTTTTCTAAAAGAGCCCAGAGCCCCAGTTTCCCTATTGGGTATCCCCTTCATGTTTAGGTATTACCCCTGTTCCATATGTAATTCGTGGCTAGAAAGTTCTCTGTTCTTCGGTTGTTCATTGGCTATTTTTAACTGAAACCTCTTCTACAGTACTGCTATTGGTTATCTGTTACCCCATCTTCGTTCCCCCCTCCCTTTTTCCTCCCCCTGCTAGCCGGGGTATAAAACCCCAATTCACGTTGTCAGCCCGCTCTTCGGCTGGCATTCTCCCTTCGTGTCTGGTTCCTCTCCAGGGTGAATAAACTCGGACTGCGTTTGCCGCCAAGAGTCCTTCTCCTCCTTTGCCTCCACCTTGCCGCGCGCTACATCGTACGCTGACTGGCTCAGTGTCCAGCGACCCACGCTTTTCTGCTGGTATTCACTGTCGCCCTCTGGCCATCCGGGCAGGCCAAGAGGTCACCGCGACACTGATGAATTGAAGATTTTATTGAGTTGTACTTTAAAGGTCTAGTCGTCACTGATGGAGTTCTTTTTCCTATTTGGAATTATGACCAAAATGCACTTGTTCCCTTCAGATTTGCTATTGTAACATCAAGAGTTAAACAACCAATTGCTGTTTTCTAAGAGTGCTAATCATCAGCCAATCTACATGACTCCTTGTGAAAAAGTGTGCAGTTAGGAATGGACTACCATATTTGCTTTGAAAGCTTGTGTAGTTGCATTGCAAATCTTCTGAAAGCATTTGGCAGCACGAATTGCTTGTGAAAGAAGCAGGGCAACAGAATGGTACAAGGGGGAATAAGATGATACAATTTTCACACTCACAAACAGTGGCCAGTTTATTTCTCATAAGGTGGGTTGATATCCTGTTTTCACTCAATGTCACTTACAGTTGTTCTTGGGTCAAATACCTCATACAACACTACACAGTAACAAACACAAAAATACTTTTATGCTTTTGCATCTTTTTTTTTGGTTGTTTGTATGATAAATAAGATGGAAAACTGGAGCCAAGGAAGAAATTTCATTAAAGTAATTGTGGTTTGGAAATACATTAGGTGCTCTCCAGAATATCTTTCTGTCTCTTTCTGATAATGATCAACTATTTATGTTTCATTGAGCAGAAAAAGCTTTTTAGAGGAAAGAAAAATATGAGAAAGAAATGAAAATATGCTTCTAAAACCCACAGCTTCTAAGGCACCTCAGTGACAATCTTGGTATAAAAGCCTGACTGAGCAGCCTTTCAAGTATGGGTAATTTTTTACTTATGGAAGTGTTTTTATAAAGTGCTTATACTTGAGGTTCTTGAAACAATATTTGCTGACTTTGCTGAAATGTTACAGGTTAACTTTCATTACCATGATTTTTTTATATATGGCATAGTAATAAATATAAATTAAGTTTTAAAGCCTTATGATGATGCAGGAAATTATCCAGTGACAGCTTCCCCAACTTGTCCATTGAAGACAGTTGGGATAGAGACAAAGAGCAGTTTCACAGAGAAAAACAACTTGTATAGTGAAAGAATGTTTAAATTAACCTCCCACCTTCCTAAAACACTGAGATATTTCTTGAAGGTCCAGGTGAAGAAGCTTGGCTATTATTTCTAGGGTGATGCTCAGGGAGACTCTCAGCCTTGCAAGACTCCAGAAGGGTGTCTGATGCAGATGAAAGGGGCCTCTACGTGCACTGTGGGGCAGGGGCAGCAGCCTTTTATCAACGTTCAGGATCATCCAGCCTCTTCTTAACTCCGTCTGCTACTGTATTTGAGGATCAGGGAATCAACTTCGCCCGTATCTTGCTGTGTAAGAGTTGCAACATGTTCAGGGTGTTGCAATCAGCATTTCACCTCTTGTTACAAGTTTTCGCTTGCTCTTCATAATGCAACATGTTTCATCAAGCTGTTCTGTGTTTTGAGAAGCTCAGGCCTTAGGAGAAGCTCACATGAGGTAGCTCCATCTGTTGCTGCTTTTACTCATCCAAACAGTGCAGGGTTTTTGCTTGAGTGTTGCTGGAGTGGCATCACAGAGCCTGTTTGAAGCCAAAAGGATTAGTGTAGAGGCAAAATTTTCAGCATGTATTTTGACACTGAAGTTAAACATGAATAATGTATGACCCACAATACTGTTTAAATAAGCGAAGGGAACATTTTCATTTTTTTCATGATTTTGTTTAGTGACAGAGGAACTATAAGCTGGTTTACCCTACAGGTCTAGCTTGTCCTATTTCCTTTCATTAGCCTTCATTTCACTGGAGGAAGAGGTGCCTTCATTTAACTTGTGAGGTAAGGTGAGAAAAAATTATAGTGAAAACATTTAGGATTTATAATTATTTTTAATGCCAGCTATCTGATAAAAAACTTTCTCTCTATTTGCATATTATCTGCTAATTTGAATTTTAACATACATTATGCCATTTCCCTCATGAAATACCACTCTATGAGCAGTCAGAAGAAGGCACAAAAATCTATGTTTTGCACAAGTCCATGGGAAACTTTTCTTCTAATCCTTTCATGTAGTGTTGGTGTAGACACAGGAAGACGTAAAATTTAATTAGTTTCTTCTATTTTTTTGTTTACCATATAGAGTCAAGCTGGGCTTGGACATTTTTGTTCCTAGCTTTTGTGCAGTATGAAAAATGTGTTTAATGAAAATGAAAGTTATAGGGCCATCTACAATAAAAAAGAGAGGAAACTGATAGCCTTTGGGCAAAGGAAGATTATTTTTACTGACTATTCTGCAGTCAGTACTGTCAATTTGAGCTATTGTCAATGATATTTCAAATGAATTTCAAATTTCAAACTCAATCCAAATAGTAACCCCAGGCTGCTACACTGAGGAGAGTGAAACTCAAGATAAAAATGTGAGGAAGATTTCCTTGTAGTAATTTCTATCATAATTTTCAGAACTCTTAAAAAAATAGTGTTAATGAAAATATACATAAATATGAAAATTATATGTGTGTGTGTATGTACACTCTTGATCAACAAATATTTATTTCAAACTGAAGAGATAGACATATGAGTTTCCTTGGAAAGGGATAAAAAAGGAAAACCCTTTCTGTAAGGGATTTTGTGCTGCTCTTTCCAGCAGTTATATCTAGGGACATTCTGAAGATAATTTTTATGTATGATCTTTTGAAAAATGAAGGAATAATCTGTGTCATTTATCTGTGCAACACAACAAGAAAAGACAACTTTGTGTAATTCAGTGCCAAAAAATGATTGGAGGATGCGGTCAGCCCAGTTTTATGGCTTTTAGGCCGTAGTGCTTCTTTCAGTTCATGCTGTTCCAACAACTCAACACAAGGGCTGTCCATGCCCTGGATGGCTTTATTCAATTAAAGCTGCTTCCCAAGGTCTCAGGTCCCTGTGGTGGAATCACGCAGTACAGACACGTGCATCCGCTGAACTCAAGCTGTGCTCGCTGCCAGCTCAGCAGCTTAAGGTCACTTGAGTACTTTCTAAGAGGAAGAAATCACTCCAAAGAATTATCTTCTGGCCTGGCTCCTCCAGCCAGGAAAACTGCTGACTTTCTCAACCCCCCACGCTTCTGCCAGTGCTTTTGTACACATTGCTTTATCTCGTGTTTACAAGTTCCTTCCCACCGGGTGCAAGTTGCAATTTATATCAGTGTTCTGACAGCAGATCCCAAGGTGGCAAAGCTGGTGGTCTGAGTGTCTCACCTTCCCCGGGGGAGCACTTGGGGAGCAATAAAGCTGTGAAGTGAGAGGTGCTTCTCACAGAGCAAGGTATCAAACAAAAACACCCTTCTTCCCACTGAACATTTGGTGCCCTAAATAAGTGTAGTTCTGATTTCCTACAGAACACCAAAGGACATCAGCTAAGGTAAAGATTGGGTCAGATTAAACAATAAAGCTGGAGGAAGATCTTTTGGCAAAATTGATATAGTTACCTTCTTTTAGAGAAAAAGTAATCACACTTTGCTCTGATTAAACCTTGGCCCAAAGCAACTTCAACCCTAAATTAAATCATCCATTCAAAAATTTAACATAACTTGAATTCACGCCACTTCAAAGTTTTTATTCCCCTGACTGTTTGTCTCTAGGCAGCAATAAGAAGGTACACTGTAGTACCGAGTTGCTCCTAAATAACTTTGCCACGTGAAAATTCAGAGTAGAGCTAGTTAAGAACAATTTCACGGCCTTACTAAAACAATGAAAATGAGAATGGCCACCTGTCTGGGTGACCAACTGCAAGCTGCTCAAGCTCTGTGTCTTACAGACTTGGTGATAGAAAAGAGAATTTTCACTGGATCATCAATAAACATTTTTGACCTAGGGTCAAATTTTAACTCTTTTCCACTTCCTGCTGAGATGCTGAGCTGTTCAAAACTAAAAATGTTGCAAAAAAAAAAAATAGGGCAAATTTATACTCCTGCATTTCTGTCAACATTCTCAGAAATGGCTTAACTGTTTGTGGTCAAAGTTAGCATAAACTGTTGTCTTAAGCAAAAACCAGGTGGAGGAAACTGAATCCGAAAAAGATGAGAAAACTGAGTGATGGGAAAAAACCCAAACACCCAACCCTTTGAAATGGAAATGCTCAGACAGTGTGATTTCTGCTCTACCCAAGACAGACTGCCTAAATACATATTTTTATCTACTGCCCCAGGTAACAACAATACTGTTGTCTGCTCTGCCCAGGGAAGAAGAGAGCTGGGACTGTGCAGAGAACTGAGGAGGCTGGCAGACCTAAGTCTAGGGGAAATGAAGATTAGTAGTCAGTGTTCAGCATCACCCAAAAATGGCTAACCCAAATTCCAGCCATGAGCAAGGGTTTGGCTGTAGATTTGTGTCCAAATTGCTGCAAGGACAGGAGAGATCTCCGAGTTCTGGTCAGCTAAAAGATGCTGTTTTGCCTCCGTCCTGTGGCAGGATGACTCTATTTTTCCAGCCTGTGATGTTTTAGACTTTCTATTTAAGGTGAAAAACCTCAGAAAGTGTATGTTTTCTTTAACATCTCTCAATATCTTCAGTCTGAGAGGATGCAGCCATTATTTATACACACCAGCCCTTTGTTCTTGTTTAGGCTGCTGTAGCTTGTCTGAAGTTACTCACTGGGTTCACATCCCTGAAACTGGAGTGAGCTTTGTGGCGTGATCCACGCTACAGCACATCCCAGCTGGAGTCCACTCTGGCATAGTTTCCAAAAACTTGAGGCTTCCTGAGGGAAAGAGGTTGTGATAGGAAAGATGCCGTAATTTTGATTATCCTTATTGTGAACCAGACTCCAAGACTGTCACCCCAAGGTATTGAAGTCTACTTCTCCCCTGACATCCACAGGGAAGTGACTCAAAGAAATGAGTGATACTTATCTTACACAACCTGAACTCACTTGAGTGAAACAAAGTAGAGCTACACAATTTTGTTACACCACATGCTGAGCCCTCTAAGAATTCATGTCTTAGAAATAAAGTTCCAGCTTTTAAAGCGGTGGTGATGATTAAACTCGGCTGTTCTGTGTGAAATGGAATACCTTTATATTTTTTGGGTCAGCATTACTGAATGGATCTGTTTCTGCTACAGCTCTGCAGAGAATGTAGGAGCACTGTCACTTTGAAAAATTTTTAAATGGTCTGAGAAGCAGTGCAAATGTCTAGATAAAAACTGCATTGACGCAGCTGTTAGAGTGACTGTTCCTGAGGCAGTCAGACTGAGAAGTTTAAATGCAAGGTTTTTTCGAGTAACATTCATCGAACTCACTACAGAACTGAGCAAAATTCCCTGCCTTGTTTCATACAGGATGCAGACGGAATGACCTAACAGGACTGATCTGCTTTAAAATTGAATTAGTCATATTGCTTGTGTGAGTAAAATAAGCAGCAGCAGACACACCCGTGGGTTTCTGCATAATTTACTTTAAATCACTTCAGACAGACAAAGAACATGAGGTTCAGGACCTTTTAAGTTTTGGGGGATAATTTTCCTTGGGTTGTCAGCAGGGAGGAGGACATACCCCCATCATCACTGCAGAACACTAGGTGAGCTGTCTAGAAATAGAGTGTTCTTCACCATCTTCAGAGTTTACTCAAAGCCAATTGTATTTAAAACTACTAAAATAATAGTATTTTAACATTTACAGTGGGTTTGGTGGCAGCATACAACTTTGTCATTGAGAGTGTGATAAATGATGGAAATGCCTGTTTTTATCTTCTCTTGATATTTTGAGTGAATATTGTAAGAATGGAAAACCTCGCACCTGACATTTAATTTTGGCATAATTTTAAGGGATGTGCTGCTGTTATAGGCAGCTATAGTATGGTGTAAAATATAATGCTGTCAAGTCTTCAGAGTCACAAGATATTAAGTGTTGATGTCCCTTGAAATTACAGATTTGAGGCAATGGTAAAGCACAGGAATCTTGGATTTTTTTTTTTTTTGATGCAAAGATTGAGTGTGTGTTTTACCCAGCATCTAATTACATCCTCTATGTTGGGATGCCAGCATTAGGATAAAACCTCTTGCAAAAAGGACAAATCCATGGACAAAAAGGACACCAGGAATATGCAGCAGCAAACCAAACTAGAAGAAAAGCCTGACTGTCAGACAGTAACTCTTCTTCCTAATCCTTTACTAACAGTCTTTCATTCTGCTAAAAATGAGATAGGCAAAGAATCATCTTGTGCTCTAAACATAAGATTTTTATACATTTCTTTCCATAACATCAAGAGTTACTGGTAATGACTCATGAAGTTATTCAGCTCTTCCTAAAAGACCAACTTTTCTTTGACTTCATGACCTCCCTTACAAGCAAATTCCACAAGATGTTTTCAGTATATGCCCATGAAGTAGTTGTGTCAGAATTTATTACCTTGTAATTCAGTAATAAACTCCTTGTTCTTCTACAGAGCAAAAAAAATAAAGATATTAAGAAGGCGGACCAGTTTTTGCTTTCTTTTATTCTATAGATCTTATTTAAGGCCAAGAGGCAGGGCTTTTTTATGTAGATATAATGTCATGGATAACCAAATTGTTATAATTCAGCTTTGTTTGCTACCTTAAAGTTTTTCCTGCTCTGAATATGAATTTTGTTCCAAAACATGAACCAACAGCCTTCCACACAATCTCCTTTTGTCTTTTGATCTTTCTTTTAAACTTCATGAAAGGAGTGTGATTTTGCAGAGCCTTTCAGGCAGCAGCAGCACATACAGGGTTATAAGCAATAGGCTTGTAGCGTACAAACTGCCTGGCTCCAAGCTAGAGCATGAGTTAGAGGTGAGGGCACTCACTTGAAAGGCAGGAGGCAAGGTTCTGTCTCCAGCTCTTCCACTGACTCGTCTAACTGCTGCCAAGTCCTTCCATCTCTGGGTCATTGTTTCTCCTGTCTCTGTTTTGTATTTTTGGTTAGATTTCAAATTATTTTCAGATGGGGGATTATCTCTCACTGTGTTTGTGGAACGTCTAGTACAACAGAGCTTCAATGCTGACTGCAGTCTGCAGGCACACCTTAACATAAATATGGGGGAGGTAGAGAGTTTCATTCTTTCCAAGGTGCTCCTTTTGCTGTAGGCAGAGCAAACAGAATGCAAAATCACAGCCTTTGATTACTAATGACCCACCTCTTCCTCGATGTTTTCACCCGGTTACTACCATGACACGTTTTTTCTGTGAACTGTTTTTTTTGATTCTGTCAGTTTTCCAGATCCTACTGAAAAGACTGGAGTAAACTGGTCAGGTGTTTAAGGCAAAGGTCTGGCATGAGTAGATGTGCAGTGCAGGGCATGTTGAGCACGTGCCATGCAGCATGGTGTTGAGATCTATATGGCAAAGTCCTGAGCCACATGGGGATGGTGAAGTAATCACCTCTACAGCCTGTAATTCAGCACCAGCCCTGCAGCCTTCACAGGCTGTGGTGTACACACACCTTTACTGTTTCTGGAATAACACTCCAGAGATGCTGAAATCCCTGTACTTTCATGGTGGAGGACCTATACCATTTACATTGTTTTCCCCAGACCTGCTTTATGCCAGGTGGCTGCTTTTCAAACTCTGCAGTTTCTACTCAGTTTTGCAAAGTCTTTGAGATTTTGCTCTCTGTTCTCAGCTAAACCAGTAGAAAATCTCTGGGTTTTTTGCTAATTGTCGGTGGCACTGATATAATTGAAGTTTTGATTGGCTATTTTATTTTTTCTCGACTGGAGACAGACTTGGGCCTCCTGCTGTTTTAGAAATGAGATTTTGTGAGAAAAGCATGGGTAGTATATACTAATTTACAGGTATAAATGTCGTTAGATTATACTGGAAAACTCTCCTCCATACATTAGAATTAGGTTTTTCTGGTCTACCCTGCAAGGTGCAGTGGTGCTTGGAGTAGCCAAAGTAGTTCATATTGCTGTTCCATGGTCCCTTCTCCACTGCCATCATTGTGAGTCCCAGAGTTTCACTGCCTTCTGTCTTGCTAGTACTGTGGGACTGACTTGGAGGCAATTTTTTTCATGGTCTTTCACTGGATACAAAAGGTTTGGTGTGTTTTCCTTTTTTTAGATGAATTATATTTACCATAAACCTCTTCTGTTTCTCAGAACCAATATCCTTCTGCAGAGTCCAACCAAATAAACAGACTTTGTCAAAAGAACAAAATCCTGGAGGGTCCTGGAGGAAGCAGATCCTGTGACACAACTCAGTAACAAACCCAGGGAACAGTCATCCTTTGCCTTTTTTTAGTTTATTTATCCTTTATTTAGTTACCAGAGTTTAACAAGGGAGTGATTTTGGCTGGAATATGAAAGCAGCTGAGCTCCACTGTACTAATTGTTCTGACTTTGAGGTTGGTGGAAGATTTGGTCCACCCTAAATAGCAGTCTTCCCCAGTTTGTATTGTCCTGCTTACTCCACGGGAACAAACTGAAGAGTCGTGCTCTGTTTATCCTGGGCTCTTTGAAATGTGAATCACTCCAGGGCAGCCTCTCCCAGGCTAGACTAGGAAAGCTTATTATCACTGATTTACAAGCCTTTAGAGATCAAAATGGGCCAAACCAACATTTCCTCCCTTCTCCTTTAAAACCACAACAGAGCATCTGTCTAGTTTTGAAAGTAAAAATTCTTTCCATAGTGATTTTATTCTTTTTCACTTCTACTGACAAATAATTTACTAATTTCTCCCTATTGTTTCAAAACAACTGCACTTAACGGGTTTTGGTTTTTGTGGATTTTTTTTTCTTTTTTTAATATTAATTTCACTCTATCTTTAGAATATGCTCTTTTTGTCAGGTTAGGTGTTTGTCTACAGAAAGTAATCTGCTGTTTCATAGCTTGGTTTATTAATAGAAAGTTTGGGAATGTGCACATAAACAGGTTGCTGGGCTGATAGTATTGCTGGGTTGTAGTACCTGTAGAAGAGATTCCAGCTCTCAATTGCTAATGGAAATGTGCCTTGCTGCAGCACTGGCTTCTCACACAAGGGCTTTTAGGGACATGCGGTGTGACAGATGCCAGCACTGGCCAATGGCACAGCAGATGTGGGACCTGGTGGTCGCTACTTGATTGTCGTGGTGCAGGACCCTACACCTCCGAACCCCAGACACATCAGCAGCTTTTGCTCTTTGTGAAACTCCTTGGCCTAAAAATCCACATTCAAACCATAAGCATTACTGATGACACAATCCCAGTGTAAGAAGGGTTAGTCAGCCAAATACTGACTCTGTAACCTCTAGGGGTCACAGTAAAAATATTCTGTAGAAGCATAGAAATCAAGAAGACAAAATGAAGGAGCTCTTTTTTGGATTAGGGAAGGAATCCTTCTCTAAGTTGGTGGGAACCCACATATAAATTCTTGTCTGCTGTTCCCTTAACTTTTTAGAATTGTCAAACAACTGCCAGATGAGGTTTTACACTTTCTTAGACAGCAGTGGCACTCCTTCACTATATGAAGGAATCAAGTTGGGATTCATGTTACTATTATATGACCAGTGACAGGACTTGAGGGAATGGCCCCTGTTTTAGGGGAGGTCTAGGTTGATATTAGAAAAAGGTTTTTCACCCACAAGGGGTTTGGGCACTGGAACAGGCTCCCCAGGGAAGTGGTCTGACAGAGGTCAAGAAGTGTCTGACAATACTCTCAGGCACATGGTGTGATTCTTGGGGACGGTTCAGTGCAGTCCAGGAGCTGGGCTCGATGATGCCTGAGAGTCCCTTTCAACTCAGCATATTCTGTGATTCTGTGGCTGGGCAGAAAAAAATTTCACACAGTCAGAGCTTCTCCTGGGAGCCAGTTCAGGGAAAAGTCTTGGTTATTAACTGAGCTAAGCTGAACACTTACTCTCAGTAGTGTATGCAAGGTTTGCAGATAGCATAACACAAGACATAGATTTTTAATAGACCTGTAAATACAAACAAGATCTTAGGGCTGTCAGAAACCGTGTGACTATCTGATCAAATGAGAGGAACCATTCTTTGTAGCCTTGTGTAATGCAACCCTAAAGGCAGGCACACATGTATGTACGTATCCCAAGGGGGAGGTGAAGCGTAGATCCATTCCCAGCTGTGCTGCTTGGTACGCTGTTGCTGATGAGGAGAAGGATCTGCAAGTAATAGGGATCAGTATCTCTATCAGGCTAGGATTTGGGCTCCAGGCTTGGGAGGGTGGTTGAACTTAAGTATTTAGTTTAAAATGTAACCTGGATCAGAAAGGCAGGTCCATGGTTCAGTTATTAACCTGTGTATGAGTACACAGTCCTAAGCCACATACCCACAGCGTGTGTATGGACAAACTACCTACTGACTTGTTCAGTTTTTCTGCAGAACCAAAGAGCTCATTCTGGCACCCTCAGCAAACTTTTCTCCCTCCTAACCACATCAAGAGCATTCCTAGCATTTTCCCTAGGAGGTTACAATCATTTTAATCATAACTTGAGTAAAAGAATGTTGGCATTTGTCAACACATTTATAAAATCTTCACCTGGAATCTCTTTTTTCTTGCTAATGAAAAACACCTGACTGCAGAAAAGCATTAATTGACGTAAAAGTACTGGCAATGCAGCATGCAAGCAGCAGATTTGATCTTGAGAACCATGCCCACACCACGGCTTCACTACTTTGGCTTTTGTTCATTAAATAGCTAAACACAGTTGTCTACATGAGGTTGTCCCTTCTGCTGGAGAGCTGCAAGGAGACAAGGTGTGAAGGTGGGCTGCCAACATCCTCTCTCCCTGCATGGGAATAAAGGAGAAGGGGCAGTGAATGAAAATGGAAATGAACGGGAAATGAGAAGATGAAGATGTCTGGAAGTAGCCCCAGCACAAAGTGAAAGAAAATGGTATTTATTTGGAGAGTGCCACTCCATACCTGCAAAGAATGGCAAGCTTCTACAGCATTTGTTCTGTTCTAGGAAATAGAAACACACCGAATCAGACACCAATAATGGTGATATCAGTGTATATAATTCTATTATCTGATTCTATCATCCTAAGAACAACAGCTTAAAGTTGTCACAGTGGTTTTTGGAAATAGAACCACCTTTGGAGAGACCTTTGTACATTTCCCATGCCAAATGTCATAGATATATAGCCGTTCTTCATGTAAATGCAGAGGTCACATCTCAGAGAAATCTGAGTCAAGCCCTTTTGCTAATTGTTAGTTGCTGATACATCTGCCGTGACACCTTCATTTCTGAAGAAACAGAATGGGAATCTTTGGGCTGTGGACTTTTTATTGCAGTAACATTCTGAAGAGATGCTAATGCAGCGGTGCAGAGATATTTTCTTAACTCAGAGTAACAGCTGCAGCAGAAAGCTTTCATTAACTTCCTTCAACCACACAAATATTTCAGGTTGAGAGTGCTAAAGACAGTAACGAGATTTAGCCCTATCACCTGCACTACCAGCTGGAAACACTCAGATATGGTCACTTTTTAATGCATTGGTGAGATAGGATAAGGCAGGAGGGAACTCAGGAGACGTTATCTGCTGTTATTTAAACTAAAACTAGAGGAAAAATCCAGGCAGCAGATGTAATTTGGGACAATAGCTGTTTCCTGAGCAGTGTGCTGTGCAGAGCCCCTGCCGTGGTGACCTGACCTGCTCTTCCTGAACTGGTAAGTGCTTGAGAAGGGCTGCAGAAGTGAGGTCGTATTTCAAAAGGATTTGTGGTAGCAAGCAAAAGTTCATCTGCCTCCCTAATCCCACCCAAAGGGAACTGCACTTCAGAGGTAACCTCCAAGCTGTGGAGTGTCACATTGTCCAGTGCTCATGGCTGCAGAGGGAATTGTGAAAGGGGCTCTGAATATAGCACTAGGTCTGTTAGGAAGGTGTGCAATGCCAGTGGACCATGAGCTTTGCAGTGCAGAACATGCCTAGCCCAGTCATTTTCCCTCACCTTCCTTCCTGTATGGGCCCTTTTCCAAGAAAAGCCCACCGCGACATCAATCAGTCCACCTGTAGCTGGCAACACATAACCCAAACACCTGCATGCCAGGCACAGCTGGATGTTAGCTACAACTGACCCAGCACAGTGCAAGCTGCGTAGTGATTGTTTGATCAAGGTGGTTTGGGAGAAGGGAGTGTTGGAGAATAATTCGCAGCAAAATTAAGAAGCTGTGTTTTCCCTGGCTGCCTTCGTTTCCCTCCTCTCTCTAAAATTCTTCTTACTTTTTAACAATGCTTGCTTTGGGCATGTGTTTGTGTTGAACCTGAGGAATTTTTTTTTTGTTAAAAGAAGGGCACGTGTGCCTGCCAGCCAGATTTTCCTCTGCTAGCAGAAAATCAGATTCATAACACAGTCTCTCCTGGACAAAAAAGAGTCTTTGGAAGTGTAGCATGATTAAGAATTACAGGAATATATTCCCCCACAGCTCAGCAAGTTGTACAAAATGACATCTTAGGGAATTGGAGAAAAGCAGCAGAACAATGAAGGTGTACTAAGGAGATAGGAACTCCAGTGGAGCCTAGGAGATGAGATTGTAGATGAAAGAGTAGCTGGATGCAGGAAAAGGCAGAAAATCAGTGAAATGGGATGTGACTCAGTGTAGTAAAGACATGGATGAAAAGAGTGACAGGCCATATTTGTGAGGCTTCTGAAGGAAAGAAAATGTCAGTCACAGAAAGAGAGATTAGTCCATGGAGACGCGTCAAGTAAAAGCTAAAATGACGTGGCATGAAAATGTGCTGAGGTAGTGGTTGGACCAAACAACCTCCTGCAGCTCCTTTCAACCCAAATGGTTCTGTGAAAGCAAGCAACTCTACTAGCATGTAATACATTAGTGGATCATTATCATCATGTTTGTATTTGCATGATGCTTGCAAGGTTCATGTCATCGAACACCATCACTGCAGATGCAGCACAGGCAGAAAGGATGATGTCCTGTGCAGAATATCCACACATGTAACTCCTATTACCTCTTGTTTTATACTTCCACTTTGTCTCACTGAATTTGAAGGACTTTAATATCTCTTCCTGTTTGTGATACTGTCCTCAAACAGAAAATGACAAAAACAATAGCAGGTATTTTCCTGAAGCAGCAAGCAATGTAATCAACTTTCCCTTGAGTAAGAAACTCAGTGCAGTTTTTCCAAACTGCAAGGGGCAAAAGCGTCCCTATCAGGAAAAATGGAAGTCAAATCTTAGCAAAGTGTCACCCAAGCGAAGTAGCCATGTAACTAAATGTGGAGCTATCTGGCAATTTCATTTAGCTAGTTAAACAAAAAAGCCTATTTCTGAAAGCCTGTCTCCTTGCTTTTCCTGAGTATTGGCCTACCTGAAAATACAGTCTGCTGAAAAAAATTAATGAGTGATCAGATCTGGACAGTACAAAGAACCCCACAAAACCCCCAACAAACCAACGTTTTTGGGCTTCTATTTCTTCTGCAGTAGAAAAAGGTTCAGGAAACTCTCAATTCCCCCAGTCTTATTGAGAGAGTGCTTCTGTCGGACAGGACGAAATGATTGGCATTTATTTTGTAGTATCACACTTGCCTGGCATGTGGAAATGTGGCATGCGAACCTTTTGCTGGTGGAAAACCTAGGCTTTTGATACTGTTTTTCAACCTCCTCTCTATAGTTTCCCTCCAGTCTGGTGAGGTGGTTACTGAAACAGTGTAAACAGTCACAGCTCCGTCCAGGGCCTTCAACACAAACTGCTGCTGACTGCTTTCTGTGCATGGATGCTCTTCCTCACAGCTAATCATTAGCAATTAGCTGGACCTCAGCTACAGACTCAGGAGCGACAAAACCGCTCTCCCCAAGTACTTCAGCTCACCATGGAGCTGCATTGTAGTGTTATGTCTGCTTTTCTAGTCTGTTTCGAGCGGTGTCTCTAACTACTTTTTCCTAGAAAAAAAAGTCACTGAGCTCCTATGGGGAAATGCTCAGACTTCTTGAAATGCATTTGGGAGCTTTGACATGCTCAAGACTTCAGCATTCCCAAAGATTAACGGCTGTTTCTGTGGTTTTCAGCATCCTTCCAAAGGAACAGGAATTGAATCATCTAGAAAGTGACCAGCCAAAAAATCTAGAGTATAGTGGAAAGGTCCCTAAAATATCTGCTGTTGAGGATAGTTGCTTGGCTTTTCTGGCAGTACTTAAATAAGGTGGTTCTCATTATAGTTTCCTTCTACTCTGATACTAGGGGGCTGCTTTTCACAGGAACTCTTTGCAGCTCACCTCATTCCGAATCTCAAGATACTTGCTGATTTGTTTAGATCCCCCACTGCAGTATTAGAGTATATGATAATCTTGAATTTCTTGCAGCTTGTTTTAAAGATAGTTTTTAAATTCCATGTGCGTGAAAGAAAAACTTCAGAGTATGGGGTAGGTATTCCTGGGAGGCTCAGAAACCAAGGGGCAAAGGAAAAGAATCACAGGTTTTTGTCTGTAGTCACATAATTTCCAAGATAAACACATAAAGTTCCCCTTTTTGTCTTTTCTCTTGCTCGCTCTCTGCAGAACACTTCAGGTTCAGCTGAGGTATGGTGTTTATTTATTCACCTTTCCAGCCCAAATCATTCACAAGTGGCCTGCAGGTTCCTGTTAGAGTAACGAGAATTCCCAAACATGTTATTGCTCTTGCTTATCACCTGACAAGGACAACCAGAAATTGTTCTGTGGTCATTTTGACGTTATGCAATGGGGGCTGAATGGGTCTTTGTTCCAGTCACCAAAAGCACTAAAATACTACTTTCTGAGAGCTGGACAAAACACTGCCCTCGGAAACACATGTCTGTCTCAATCTTGAAGTCTTTCTCATTTCATCCAGTTCTGGAGGCATATTTTTAGGTATTGAATTTAGCCCTTCAGAACGCCTTGTGTTTTCTTCCAGGATGGAGCTCAATAAATTACTCTCTTCACAAACAACCAAAGTGTGGTTCGGTGGTTCGGGTCTCCTGCAGGGTTCAGAAGTTCAGAGCACAAAAGCCCATCTCAGCGTCCATCTTCCCATGCAGAACCAGCACGGGTTCCCAGGGATGGGGTCTACACCATGACTGCTCCTAAGTGTCCATGCCAGCACTGCTCTCTGCATCGGCTTTAGAGCAAAGGAGCTGATCTTTACGTCCCTGCTGTCTGTGACACCTCTGTTAGGGTTCGGTCAGAAACCACTTCCAAGAGAAGCACGTGTGCTTACACATGCACACCCACCTGCCCCCCCAATGCACACACACCAGGGGCATCCAAGTTTGTGAACGTTTTACTCTGCTGCCTTAATTAAATCAATATTGTTTATTACGTGGGTCTGTGCTCTTTCTTTCAACACCTCTGTTTTTAGGTTATAATTCCTTTATATCTTCATTGTTTTTAGTAATTGGACAAAGTGTTTCCCAGCTTAACTTTTTAGCGAATGGCAGGAATCCCAGCAGCCGTGTCATGAGGCCAGGGTTTCAGTATTTCCAGAGACACACATTTGTCTAGGATATTTATGTCATATTTAACTTGGTTACTAAAAGCAGAATTTTAAGACTGGAAAAAAAAGTACCTTTTTTTTTTTTTAACAGTGTAGATTTACTTCTTATAAATGTGAGATTAGTACCTCAGGAGTGATGGGTTTGACTGTACAGCAAGGGGCTTCGGCCAAGGCTGTGGCAGCTGAACCTCAGCTACAGCCAGTGGGTCTGAGTGGGGGGTTTCATACAGTGTGGTAGCAGTTCAGTGTGAAATCCCTCTCCTCAAAATCCCTGGTGTAGGTATGAGGTCTCACCAAAATATGAAACAGCTGGAAGAAACCCTCCAGACCTCTTCTCACACCCACCCAGGCTCAGCTGAGGTCTATAATCTGAATCTATGCTTCAGCCACCTCTGCAGTGTCTGGATAGAAAAAAGAGGTTTACATGGGTCCTCCTTTATTTTTTCACCCAAGGAACAAACAAATCAAACTCATGTTATAATATCCAGCTGGATCCCTACAAATTTGTAGGGCCTGATGGGGAAAGGTCCCAGCTGACTGGAAGCTGGCGAACAACTTTCCCAGTTTTCAAGAAGGGTGAAAAGGAGAACCCCAGAAAGTACAGGCCTGCCAGTCTTGCTTCAGTGCCCAGTAAAATCATGGAAAAGATTATTCTGGGTAGTATTGAAAAACAGCTGGAGGACAACACAGTCATCAGTCACAGCCAGCATGGCTTCATGAGGAGGAAGTCCTTCTTGTGGAACCTGAATTCCTTCTGTGGCAAGGTAACCCACTTAGCTGATCTCGCAAAGCCAAATGATGTAATCTTTTTGGATTTCAGTAAAGCTTTTGATACTCTCTCTCACAGGATGCTTCTGGAAAAAGTATCCAACACACAGCTGGATAAACACGTCATGGGATGGGTGAGCAACTAGCCCATGGGTCGGGCACGAAGAGTCACAGTGAATGGGATGACGCCAGACTGGTGACCTGTCACTAGTGGGGTTCCACAGGGCTCCATCCTCTGCCCTGTGCTCTTCAACAGCTTCATCAATGACCTGGACTCGGGATGGGAAGGGATAGTGAGCAAGTTTGACAATGACACTGTATTGGGAGGAGATGTTGACTTCCTTGAGGGCGGAGAGGTCCTGCAGAGAGATCTCGAATGAATTAGAGAGATGGGCAATCACCAACTGTGTGAAATTGAACAGAGGCGAGTGCTGTATTCTGCACCTGGGATGGGGCAAGCCTGACTGTGTGTATAAACTGGGGAAAAAGAGGCTGCAGAGCAGCACTGTGGAAGGGGACCTGGCTGTCCTGGTTGATGGCAAGTTGAGTGTGAGTCAGCAGCGGCCGGGATGCGTCAGGCACAGCATTACCAGCTAGGCAAGGGAGGGGATTGTCCTGCTCTGCTCTGCACTGGGATGACCTCAACTTGAAAGGTGTGTGTATTTCCAGATTCCAGGCATGGAGGCTAACATGTGCATACTGCAAGTTTCTGACAACCTTTGCTGCTCACTAAAGCTACAGGACATTCCATCTGCTTCATAGGATCAGGCCCAAAAAGTTTTCCAATACAGCCATCTTAGCAGCCTCTCTAAGGATAAGTGCAGTGTGGTATGTACCCAAATCCTTGCTGCCCCTTTGTGGTTTTTGGTCAAGATCAACCCTTTGTACAAAACCAGGCGTGTTGTGCTGATGTTTCTTATAAACCTCTGTAATCCCTGTACACTTGGATGATTCTCAGTGGAGCCGTGACTGCGTACTATTCTCCCTAAGTACAATTTTACATTATCCACTTCTATACCTGTTAGGATCACCTACCATGACAATTAAAAATGCTTCTGCCTTGCCAAGAGGAAGCTCTGCGTGCACTGACAGGGAACATGTGAAGCACAGGCTGAATGAAGCGGGATTCTTGTATGTGGAGTTCTTGCAGGATCAGCCTTTAGGGAGATATCCAACTTCGCGTGTACAGTATTCTCCACAGTAAAAGTACTTGCAAAGTTCCTCATATCCTTTTTATCAAGACCAAACATTGCTGAAATGTACATATTCCTGACGTCAAAATAATGATTGCTTGCAAGAAGATGAAGGTTTCACTCGCTAAATGAGAACACAAAGGAGAAAAGGATGTTCAAATTAAGACTAAGGTTTGATCTGGAGAACTGACAGACTTGAGAGGGCTTTGATGCTTTAAGGCTGGGTATGTAGCCAGTTGTCACACTGGCTTTGTGTTGCAATGAGGCAGTGTTGAGGAGTCGGGATAAGCTCTGACCAGAGACCCAAGCTACAAAATTTGGGACCAAGTACTGTGCACTATTTGTTCTTTGGAGGAAAAGTGTATGGAAAGGGCCACACAGAGCGCAGTCCCTGCTCAATCTAGTTTTGAAATATGAGACTTGACAGCATCTGGGCAACTGAATCCTCCTGAAACTTAGATATGGCTCTATCTGACTTTCTGGGTTTCCGTTTTCCATGGCAGCTTGAGGTGCTTCTCTGCTTGAGTACACCACTTTTCCAGACTCAAGAGGATGGTGCAGCTTTGCACCATGCTTATGCCTGCCCCGGAACAGGATCCTCAGAATAGATGCTTCAGCTCTTTGGGAAGATTGTGTTGCTCATAGAATGCTAATGGAAGCCACCACTTTTGATGCAACAACAGGGAAACTGTCCTCCCATGCTTTCGTGTTTGCTTTCTTCTTCCATTTTTGTCCATGAAGCAATAGGGATAACATTCATACTGAAAGTTGTTTTAGTTCTTTCAGTCTCCCCCGGCACACTGCTTATGAAGGTACATTACTGAACAGACCAAGATGGACACAATTCCTTCATCTTGTCCTGAAGCTGTGTAAATATGACAAAATTTCACTAGGCCAGTGAGAGCATGGTTTTGTGACTTGAGGTGGTCAGAATGGAGGCTGGAGCCATGGATTTTAGTCAAACAAGTACTTTACATCCAACAAGTATTAGATAAAAGGCAGAAACCATCCAGGGGGACTGATGACTCATTCTAGGTAGCTGTTAACTCAGTGTGTTAACATTGAACAGATCACTACCTGAAGCACTTTAGATTCTGATCTCATTTTGCTTTGCTTGCTCTGTGTTGAAAGCTGCTATGTATGGCCTATCACTTGGCAATTTTGTTATGGAGGCCGTAAACCTTTGCGTCTTCTAGGTTTTAAATCCTCACTTATTTTTTGAGATATGTTCCTTGATCCCTTCTGCCCAGCTTTGACAAAACCTGTATTATTGGCATATCTTTATGTAGGGACATTATTTGTAGTAGTAACACTCAAAACATGCAAAGTCTCAGCTGTTGTAAGCTTCAAAGCAACGCTGTGCCGTGGGGATAAAGGGGAAAATAAGGAACTTAAGCAAGAGGCCTTTATCTTAGTCTTGCTTCTGACTTTCCTCCTGCTTTGCCTAATGTTCTTGAGGAAGGCCATTTCCTTCTGGAATTTTCTTTATTCACCCATTAAAGATGATGAGTCTTGCTCTGCAGGGCTGTTGTGAGGTTTGGTGAGCATTCACTGGAAGATCTCCAGTCCAAAAATGGTGAAAGGGAACATGAACTGTGTGCCATAGGGATTAAGGCAAAACTGCCTTATTTCTTTTACATCTCTCTCCCCTTCATGTTCCTGCTCATCTTTTACTCTGGCTCAAGCTCCATTGCAAGCCAAACGTACTTGTTAAGAGATAAGAAAGCTAACATTATAAATAAAACAAATAACATTTGCTGGATTTCTGAGCTGAGCTGGCTTACTGGGCAGTTAAAGCAGACAGCAAAGGCTACAAGTGAGACTCCACAGCTAGGAGTAAGAGCAGGGGGAGGAAGGAGTGGGGAAAGAAAAGGGAAGGAGACAAGGTGGAGTTGGGCCTATCCTATGTTATCTAACCTCATCCTGGATATAAAATATTAGACCAGGTCCAAATATAGCAAAAAGATAATTCCAGACTAGACTCCTGCGTGTTTCTTCCCTCTTTGCAATGAGCTGCTCTTTAGCCATGGTCAGAGAGAAACACCACGTTAGACAAATCGAGTGTCATACTGGAAAGTATGAACAGATGTATAGACTACCAGACAAGTGAAATAATCTTTTCTCACTACTCAGTACTGATAGTCCAATGCCACACTTCAGGACAGACCAACCAGATAAAGTGGAAAGAAAGGCAAGTGGAATACTAGAGGTCTATGAACTATGAATTAAGGAGAAACTTTGGAAGAATTGCATTGGATAGCCTCCTTTCAGCACATCTGCTTCCCAGAGAGTCCCCAGCCTGTAACATTTCAAGACACTTCTCCTTCTGTGGTGTGGGACTCAGCATATGTCCCCCTTGAATTTAATGACGTTCTTGTTGGCCCATTTCTCCTGCTGATTTCTGTCCTTTAAAATGGCAGCCTTGCTCTGAAGCCTATCAACTGTTCCCCCCAATTTCGTGTCATCTGCAGGCTTGATGAAAGTGCACTCTATCACTCACTCCAGGTCTTTGACAAAGATGTTAAACAGAATATAGCTTCCAAAAAATATATTTCTTCCAGTTTCCTATAATTAGGACCACCTTGTAGTCACTACATTTATTTCCAGCAAGAATAGGTGCCAGTTAAAAAATGTCTATTGTACTCCAGGCAGGTGGCAGCTGTGGAAAAATAGGAATCTTTTACTACTTAACCAGTGATATTAAAATCTATGGAAAAATGGCTGACCAAAGTAATCAGCCTCCGTGGTGGCCTGGTAAACAGAACACATACACTCTGAATTGCATCTACACTATAAATTATGCTTTCTTATCATATTACTTACTTACCATTGCCAATTAGGAGGTAGTTTTCTTATATTACATCACTAAAGAGTGCACTGCTTGGTCAATTATCCCTGTGTGAACTGAAATACAATAGCTGATAGCCCACATTTTTATGTTGTGACATTTATTTAATTTTGTGTGCATGTGTCTGTAGGCACATTGTGGTGGAAAGCCTCTAATGAGAACAGTTTGTTGATCCTCTGAATTCTGCATGTACTTGCTTGTTCTTATTAAGCAGGCACTCTGGTCTATGGAAACAATCAAAACCACCTGCATTTCCTTTGAACCAGAGCCTTGCTTTCAACTGAGCATCCTCGTGTTGTAATACCTCATCAGACGCACAGTAGGAAAAAGCACTTACACATTTCGCTCCCTCTGTGTGTATCCAGTGAAAATTTGCCAGGCACGTAATCATGCATGTGTCATTACAAGCTGGCAAAACCCATTTAGGCAGTCTTTATTTATTTTTAAACGAGGTGCTCTGAATGTGAGGCAGGGCCTGGGCAAGGAGCAAAGAGCAGTGAGGACATGGGAGTGACCCGTGGAGCTGTGTGCTGGCTGGTGAGAGGGTTCCCCTTGGCATGGGCCAGCCCTGGTCAGAAATACATGAAGCTCTGGAAGCCAGATAGCCACCCTGAGCCAGTGCAGATGAAGGTCTAATCCCATCATCATGCCCTGCTCTACAGCAAAAATGTGCCCTGAGAAGTCTGAGTTTCCAGCAACTATTGTGGAGCCTCGAGGGGTTTCCTGGGTCCTTGGAAACTCATTGGAAAACAGGGAATTGCCAACTGTCCCATAGGAGCTCCAAGGTACCAGGGAAGGAAGGCACAGCACTTCAGTCTTGGGCTTAGCCAGCTGAGTGCATCCTAGGGTTTGGTGTCCTCCTCCCTGCCCTAAAAGAAATGCATGGAAAAGCACATTTTCAGTCTCATTTCAAGGGCACAAAGAAAGCACTTTAATTCTTGTCAGAATGTGTAATATATTGGGACTAGAGACAATAAATATTTGTATCCTTGGGAGTTACAAGCCGTACTTAGTGGCAGTGATGAGTTTTACAAGGCAATGCAAGTAAGTAATGCCTAAAACACAAGTGGATTAATTCAGAGATTGCATAAAAAATTTGGGCCTGATTCTGATCTCGCTGCCAGGTTACTCTAGCTTGTCATGACAGCCTGAAGTAAAAAATAACCCCAGTGTTTTATGGTGTTATGGGGTGCCCTTGTCCTTACCCGCACAATCAGTTGTGGAAGTGTAAGGCAGTTTAAATACCATTTCTATTCTTCCACATATTCACTGCTCAGTTTTTTCAAAATCAATTTTCATCCTTTAACTCTCAGGCACCTGCAGAGTTCTGTGTTGTGTAGTTTTACTTTAACTAGGGAATGACTTAGTTTAATGGAAAGAGCTCTCTGTAGAGTTGGTCAGATAAGATTTTAAAAAATAATTAACTTCTTAAATACAATTGAAGAACAGTTCTGAACTATGCTGTACTTGATTCCATCTCAACTATTTAAAGAATATATTTACATACAACTTCTGGCAAAAATGATAATGACAGCAGATTTAGAGCCTCTGGTGGGTCTCACCTGCTTGGTGCTGTTAAGTTTGTGCGCATGTAAGAGCCGCTCCACCACTGCGCTGTACCTGTGCTTTACGCAGCATGAAGGATTAGATGTGCTAGAAGTTTTCACCTGTTCAAGCTGTTCAAGATTTCTGCTACAGCTATGAGTTGCTGTCCCTTTCAACAGGTGTGACTACATGGTCCAGTGACAAGGCTCCCAGAAGCAGGAATTTTGGTTTGGTCCAGTTCACTGGCGCAGTTGAGGGTAAAAAGAGGCAATGAGCTTCATGTACTTTTAATTTGGGTAATATGGAGTTTTTCTGTTTTTCATTACTCAGCCTCACTGCAGGGAGAATTTATCCATTTCTTTATTTATGGCTAGATTGACCTCTACTTAATCTATGACCCATGATCCTGAAAGTCTCTAATCTTTTTTGTTCTCAGTGCTTAGCTCTGTTATCATGAGGTCTTTGAAACCCTGCCTCCGAATTCATCTGGCCTGCACTTGCAGCTCTAGGTGATGATGGTGGTAGTGGTGTCATTGATTAGCTGCAGGCTTCTCTATCTGAACTCAGCTAATAAGAATTTCTCAATTTCAGCAGACGTCTCTGCTCCATTGCCAAGTGGGGAGTTTTTGGACTAGTGATGTGAAAGTCTAGAAACTTGCCACTTAGTTCACCACCTGGGGAGCTTCTCTGATGGTGTAAGAGCCGTTCAACAGAATGCAATTTTATGAAATGCTGTACGCTCTCTTCTGTTCTATCAGTCTGAAAAAAGTTTTTAAAGCCCACATAAAAAAAAAAAGGAAAAACATACAAACACAGTAATTAAAAATGTCTCTCTTTGTGTGCTAATGTACCTCCCTACTAATACAGAAGCAGTCCTATTATGACAGAGTGTCCAGATGAAGTACTGACCCCTGTGCTGTCCAGATGCCCAGTTCCCAGGTGCAGAATCTGGCACCTTCCCTTGTTAAACTTCATATGGTAGGTGATTGCCCAGCCCTCTAATTTGTTGAGGTATCTCTGCAAGGCCTCCTTACTTTTGAGGGAGTAATATCTCCTCCCACTTTTGTATCACCTGGGAACTTGCTTATTATCCCTCCCAGCCCTGCATCCAAGTCATTTATGGAGATATTGAAGAGAACTGAGTCGAGGATGGAGCCCTGTGGAACCCAACTATTGACAAGTCACCACTCTGATGTCACCCCATTCACTGTAACCCTTAGCACTTGACACTGAGCCAGTTGCTCACCCATGGCATGATGTGTTTATCCAGCTGTGGGATGGACATTTTGTCCAGAAGGGTCCAGTGAGAGAGAGTATCGAAAGCGTTACTGAAATCCAAAAAGATTACATCCACTGGCTTCCCTTGGTCAGCTAGGTAGGTTTACCTTGTCATAAAAGGACACCAGGTTTGATCAGCAGGACTTCCCCCTCATGAAATCATGCTGGCTGTGACCAAAGTTTGTTGTGTCCTCGAGGTGTTTTTCAATACCTCCAAGAATAACCTTCTCCATAACTTTACCAGGGAATGAAGTGAGACTAATAAGCCTGTCATTTCTGAGGTCCAACTTTCTCCCTTCTTGAAAATCAGGACAATCCCAGCTTCCAGTCAGCTGGGACTTCTCTGGAATCCCAAGACTGCTCAGCAGTGTCAAAGCCAGATAATAAAATACTATTTCCCTGAGGCAAACAAAGAGTGGTGTCACTGCCACAAATACAGAGATCAGGCACAGAGCGGATTGGGTATTGCTGAGCACTTTCTGTGGTTGACATGGCTTAACCTTTATGCTGCCAGGTCTCCAGCTGAGGAGAGGCCAGTCTTATCTCTTTTTTGAGAAAAGAAATCCAGCCTGGATGTCTCCTATGTGCTGTATCAAATTTAGTTCAAAGACTGAGACAAAATGAATGCAAAACTTTGAGGGCCACATAGCAAAACTAAAATACACACCATGTAGACATCTTAGGTCGAGGGAGATTCATCTTGCCTTGGGATTCAAGATACGATGTTGCCTTCCAAAATGTTTCTAAGATTGGGCATTGGCATTCCTAGATCAACCCAGTCAAATAGACAAAGGGCATGTGGTACTAACACCAAGGTGCAATGCATTGGGTATTTGCTTCAGTTTTAAATACTCTTGTAGACAATAACAAGTAATGTGCTGAAAATATGGCCTGACATAGGGATCCTTTCATTTTATAAGCCCATTTAAAGTTTCCATCTTTATAGTGTACTTTAAAAGAAGCAGTAATCTTAATCCCTACAATCTTGACCTCAAATTACATTTTAGTGTTTTCTCCATAGTGAAGGAGATGTGATGCAGATGGCATTACCTCATGTATATCCTTATGGCAAATTATGTTCCCTTGCCACATGCACACCAACTCTGGAAAACGCACAATACCTCTTTTAGTGAAAATCTCTCTTCTCAAAAAAACCCCAGAAATCTGAGATAGGAAACCAGATAGCCAAGAACCTCTATATTTTATGGAAATCTCACAGTGAGTGTGTATTGGGCCAGATCTTTAGACACTATAGGACTGGTGAAACTGAGATACAGCCTTCTTTTCTTTTGTGGTTAGCAGTGCTGGATTGCTACTCAGGAAATGTGGGTTCAGCTGTGAATTCTGCAGCAAGCATGATGCAGCTGTGGGCAGTTCAGAGCTGCCTTTGCTTCTGTGTGCAAAATGTAGCCAGCTTTCTTCCCTGGCTTACCTGGGCACACCTGGGTGTGCTGCCACAGCAGTAGGATCAGTATGGGTGTCCACAAGGATCACAAACATTTGGATAACGGCTGCTACTTTTATTTTCTCACATACTTAAGACCTGCTTTGTAGGTTTCACTTTGGTCTAGGAGTGCCTTAGTACAAAATCCTAGGAACTCCTGGTTATCTGGATGAAAACAAACCTGTTGAAAATGAACCTTTTTTTTTTCCTTTGAGGTAAAGAGTTCTAATGATGCAAAACACCAAACCTTGGTCAAATAAGAAAAATAACCTCTTTGAGGCAAGCCTCTTTCCCATAAATTGAAACCTCTGAATGAAGTGCCTGCCAAAGAATGCTCTCTTCCTGGAACACAGGGAGCAGAAAGCCAGCAACTTGCTTTGAATGTGTTGTACCAAATTTTAAGAGCTATATCTACTTCTAGACTGACCCTGAGCCTGGCTTTTTTCTTTTCCTCACAAATGCTACTACTGCTTCTTCCAATTCATTGGTATATTCCTTAAGGATTGCACATAAACTTGGAGATTTCTGGAAGAAAATATCTTGAATATGAAGCTGATCATAAAGCTACCAAAACCCTAATAATACTCTCTGCCCATTCTTGTGGTGTAAAAGTACAACTAATGTTAGTCCAGTGAACAGCAAGTGAGACTCTGGAGGGCTCTCTGGAAGTCTGTTTTGGCTATAGTATTACTTTTCCCTGTTTAACTTTGTAAACCTGTAATTGGCAATAAAGGAGACCGCACTTTTGCTTTTTTAACTAATATTTATTTAAACCTTACCATAAGGTGCACATAGTGGTTTCTTTTGTTTCCAGCAGCATAAAATTCATAAGCAGAGACCAATTTATCATTCAAAAAATTATTTTGTATTTTTAACCTAAAATGTCCAGCTTCACAATGTGTTTTTTAGAGATCTAGCCAGCTTCACAACGTGTTTTTAAGAGACCTAGCCAGCTTTTTTTTCACAGCCGTTCAGTGCTCTCTTGTGCATGGGGGCTACTGTGTGGGATCTCAGGCTGGAAATAGAGGCCCCTTTGGATAAAGACAGAGACCTGTTGTGAAGATTTGTATCTGTGTTGGAATCAGCCATGCAAAGCTGCCTCCTCTTGGTTGTGCTGCCATGAATCTGAAGTTACTTAACATGATTATTTCAAATATGCAGCTACTTCCGTACAAGTACGGACTGAGCAGAGCCTAGTGGCTGGATCAATGTGTCTGTTTATCCCGGTCATGCAGGTTTTCAGAGTGGCTGTTTTCTCTTCGTGGCTAACAGGGATTTTGCCTTTTATTTTTAGAGATGTGGTGAGAAGATAGCTCTTCTAAGGTAAAATAAATAGGAAAAGAGATGCAGAACTGAAAAGACAAAGGTTAAACATTTTTGTAGAGATATACACAACATTGGTAGTGAAAGGGTAATATTTACAGTGAAAGTGAAAGCTTTTAGCATTTCAAATAATCTGCTTTTTGCTGGAGAACAATCTTGTCTTCCGGTTCCTGTTTTAACTTTTAAAAAATCATATTTTTTGGTAAAATGTTCACATACACGGAATTTAGGTTTGCATGTTTCAATGTTTAGAGTAAGTAATTTTCACTTAATCCACCCATCCAAGATGTATATTCTTTTAGTTATGCTGAATCTTGCCTAGTGTTCAGCGCTAATGCTCTATGAAAAGGACAATAGTTTAAAGTAG
Organism: Oriolus oriolus; assembly: GCA_013400235.1. Taxonomy (NCBI): domain Eukaryota; kingdom Metazoa; phylum Chordata; class Aves; order Passeriformes; family Corvidae; genus Oriolus; species Oriolus oriolus. The sequence continues at coordinate 679,954 of VXBT01013448.1, read as the reverse complement.
AAAACACACCAGAATCCAGGAGGACAAATTAGGCAAAGAACTCTGGTGTACTTGCCATGTTTTATACACTTTCTAAAACACCCTCAACAGTTCTCTTTCGAAGTCGAGACGTTAGACTAGATGCATCTTTAGCTTGACCCTGTTACAAGAGTTCTTATGTTTCATGTTACGAAGAGAAGAACATCTGGAAATAAAAGCTTTGTCTGAGGCTGGGCTGAGATTCTTGGTTGCCTTTTAAGAAAAATATCATGTTGATTGCTTTCATCATATAAATATGAACAACAGGAAAAATCTGTCAGCATTTGGTGAGATGTTGTGTCATAGCAGATAAAGTTTTTCTCAGCTCTGATTTCAGACTTTAGTAGTGAAACCATCTGTTGAGGAGCTCATTTGTTTTGTTTTATTTATCACAGCGGATTATCTCTTCAGATAATATTTCACAAGATCCAAGGGAAAAGTAGTGATAGATTTGGCTGCCTAATTCATCAGTTAAAAGTAGGAACATCCTTCTTTGCAGTCTTACAAGTTTCATTTAAGAGACTTGGACCGTCAATGCAGCAGAAACCCAAGTGAGCATAATGACTGCCTCCTTAGCTGGCACTGGTGCTCAGGGACACGACTAAAGACTTCCAGAGGAGAAATATGAGGTTAGAATGTGAGAAAGGGCCAAGGCAGCCTTGCTGAGCAGGCTCCCACGAGCTGTGGGTAGCACACCGTGGAAGCCATTGCGTTACATAATGGGAAATGCTCTGGTTTACACACAGAATATTGCTGCTCTCTGTAATCATCCCCTTCTTGTCTGAGTTCAGTGGCAGCCTTGAACTTGCTGATTGCTTTGGCAGGAGTAAACAGGAGACAAAAGAAGGGATTACAGAGCCACTCCGCCATTATGGTGGTAAACAGCTTTCCCAGTTGTGGGAGGCTGACATTCCCCTAACATCTGGAGATCGTCCCTCACATCTGGTGGCTGCTGACTCTTCTCCACTGTAGCAGCATTTGCTCAGCTCCTTGGCACAGCAGGTGCTCCCAGCAGGAGTCTGCCTCTCTTCTTGCTGTGCCCCACTGGCTCTCTGGATGCTGCCACCAGAGCAGCACAGGAGGGACAGGGCAGACAGAAGGGGTCTGCTGGCACAAATTCTGTGGCTATGAGCCCTGGGGCAGGGACTATGCAAGGGCTGATGGAGCTCAGGTCAGTGCTGGGTCAGAGGTCTGTCCTTCAAGATGCTGCCAGTGCATCCCCCTGCCATCAAGGGACAGCATGGGAATGATCCCTAGGCTCTGTGAAGTGTACTTAGGAGGCAATTTTCTGTCACTCTGAAAGTGAGTACATGTGCAATGTAGATAAATTTATTTAGGGTCTATTTGGTACCTCATGATACAAGCACAGTGATGCAAGCAGGCTGGAGTTATGTAAGAAACTTTTCTCCTAATACATTACAGGTGTCACCAACAACATATTTGCGTGAACTAGAGCAGCAAGGCAAGGACCTACACGCCTGGAAATGCTGAGATGTGCAGGATCCCCCAGGGATGACAGGCAAGGGTGTCCCACTGCTCTGCTGGAGAAGGAGCAGAGGTAAGTCCCAAAGTAACCCAGAAAGAGAACATCTCCCACTATCTCAGCCACTGCAGTCCTTGCTCTTGCCCATGTGAACAAAGTCCTAGCGGAGACAGCCCCAGCTTGGCAAGTCCTTGTGTTAGGAAAAGCAGAGAGGTGGGAGAATCCAGAGAGGCACAGCCTTTTGCCTCCTGGGAGCAGGTGTCTTTAGAGGACTTCCTGCCCTAGGAGGCTCGTTCTGTTGAAATTTTCACCAATTTAATGTGAAGTGCAGGACCACATTTCTGAGAGGCAGCTGCTTGCTGAAACACATTTTTTGTCCCCCAGCATTTTTGTGTCCCCATAGCATTCTCTGCTATGATTCTCTTAATCTTCTGATTGAAATGTTCAAGTGTAGCTTCTCTTTCTCTTGGGCTTGCCCAACATGAACTTTTTAATTGACATCTGCCTCTTTGACTAATGCAGTCCTTGTTCCAAGTGCTTAAATGATATCTTAGGGAAGTTCAGTGCTTCAGACAAAAACATTTTCATACTGTTTATCCGTCTTTCCAATTTTTTCGCTTGCATGCCGTTCTCTTCTATTTATTTCAGCTATCATCAGGCACCACGATTTTGGTATAACTGATATTCAGTAGTTTTCTGATCCAAGGCTTTAAGTCATATATTACTCCATGGGATTAGCCCTGCATGAAACCGCATAGTCCTGGATTAGACATTAAGAATATGTATCATGTTTTAAAAATTCATTTATGCAACTATTGGGTAAAATTAGACTCAGACAAGCTGTTCTTGTCACAAACTCTTGAAAGTTCTCGAGACCTTCCCCCCTTAACCAAAGTTATTTTCCTGCAGGCATGAAGTTTCCACAATAGCACAATGGGAAAAACTCTTTTGTGGTCAGTTAGTAACGTGTAGTTTTGCAAGCGGATTATGAGGTTGGTTATCACCACATTATATTATTAACAGCGCTTCAGAAATACTCCAGTAAGTTGAAGTAACTTTTATTGGTGTCGTACTTCTGCATTGACAATAAACTTCTGGGCTCAAGTGTCAGATATCTTCTGTCCCGTGAGGACCTCAGAGAGTGAGTCCCAGACATCTGGAGAGCATCCTCATGGAAGAGATAGTCTCCACGGGTGTGTAATGGAGCCTGTGTAGGGCATGAAAGTGGTTCCAGATTAAAGGATGAGAAATGCATGTTCCTGGGAAATGATACCGCAGGGCTCAAGTGCAGAGACAGCAGTTAGAAAGGGACCGTAATTTTACAGTCTGTGCTGTCAATTATAATTCACAGCATGTTCCAAAATGTCACACACATAAACAGACTCAGAGGCTCCTGAGAGATTTCAGTTTCTTGCTGCTCAGAAGAATGCTTTCCTTCTCCTTATTCCTGGAATTATTTTCCTTTGGAAAGGCTATAAACATGCTAATATTTGCAGGTTTAAAAACTGAAAGGTTCTCTACCTGAATGACTAGAATTTCTTGCTATGTTGTAGTATATCTTGGAATTTAGGGCCAGATCCAGGGGTATACTTAAATCTCTAAACAGACACAACTCCTTCTGCAGCTCCATTGTGGAAATAGTTACTGTGATGGGAGGTCCCTCAGGCAAATGAACCCACAAGCAGCAGAGAGGTGGCGAAAGAGATTCAGCTACAAGAGCAATTGTGCAGTCAAGTGGCATAAGGTCAGATGCATGTCCAAAGTCCTTCTCCTAGTGGCTTCTTCAGTCACAATTTAATGCGAACTGGTTTCCCTGGCCCTGTCAGCTGCACAAGCTTTGCAATTGCCTCTTTCTGACTAGGGCTGTTCTAGAATGGACCTATTCAAGATTTAAAAAAAATAAATTAAGTTAAATGGGCATGTTGAATTCAGTGGCTGTAAAACGTGTCTGAATCACAGTCCTGGAGACCAAAATCCTCTGTTTTTTCACAGAAGTACTCCAGTTCTCCCATGCTGCTCTACAGAAGTGTGGTAGTCCAAACCTGAAAGGAAAAACACTGGAGGAGTTGAAGTGTGCAGTGTGTATGTCTGTTTAATCATCATTTGCATCCCTAGCAAGACTGTCAGCAAAGCAGCACATGAATACCACCGTTGGTATCTCTGCTCATTTAATTTATGTAGTTATTCACTGCACTGGAAACAAAATCACTGAACTTACAGTCCAGTCATCGAAGAGCATTGAGTGACAACCATGATCAGGACCATTTCAACATCTTTCAAAGCTAGACTTGCAATATGACAAGAAGCAGTTATGGAAGGAAGCACTGACTTTGGTTCCACTCAAGTGCAATCTGCTCACATGACTGCTGCTTGAACAGGGTGCCTGCTAGGGGTGTCTCCCTTTTAAACTGCTAGAGAGAATAAACTTTAAATGGTTTTGATTTTTAAGGCATTACTTAGAGGAAGAGGTCAAGGACACGTGGGTCTGATTCTCCTCTTGCACCGTGAAAATCAGTTTCAAACTCCCTCCCACCTTTTCTGCTCAGCTTTGATGTTCTGTATCTGCAGCCATGGAGAACTGCTGTGGAAAAAGACTGCTTCTGCTGAAGGAAAGAGAATGTACAACTGCAAAGCTCTACTGTCCTTATCCTATTCTGCATCTTACATTTTCTCATGATGGTGAATCACAATCCTTTACTCATAACGACAGTAATTTGTTGTTGTGGAAAGTTAAAGAATGGCTTCAATTCAACATGCTGTCTTAATTTTAAAGGAAATACAAGCTGCAAAGTACAAAGAAATAAGTAATACTTGTTAACAGGATAATTAGAAAATCCTGTGAGAAGAGCAGTGAGGAACATCTGAAAAACTAGTGGAATTTAGCATTCACTTGGCAAAGTTTGTTTCATATGAAATTCTCTCATTAAGAGTTTCAGCTTCAAAACAGAGAGGTAGGCAGATTTTCTGTGACAATATATTGTAAAATAAATTACATGCTTAACTGTTTTCAGTTTAAGAAAAGGTATTGAGATACTAATTAATATTTTATTAATATTTGACCATTAGCTATACATAACAGCAATTTGTGGAGTGTTGCCTTGTAAGGCAAATATTAAAATCTATAAACCTTCCTCTTTTCTTATTTGTTGCACTATTTTTTTTCCTGATTTTATCACTGTCAGAGAAATGTAAAACTAGTATAAAAACTAACAAGCCAATATCCATGGAAATCAAGGGGGAATCTTCCCATGGATTTCAGTGGTAACTGGACTGGTCTTGCAGTGACAAGGGAATAGATGCATTTCCTTGTGTTTAAAAGATCCCTTAATGACATTTTGCTAGCAGAATAATCTTAGGATCATAGCATGTTTGGGTTGGAAGGGACCTTTTAAACTCCTATCATTGGATCAGCTGCATCAAACACAGGTATTCAGTGGGAGACTTTTGATGAAGAAATGTTAGTAGCTTAGATAGTAGTTGTTTGATTTTATTGTACAAAGCCACTTGGAAATCTCTTTAAACTCAATACAGATAAGCAGTGCTAAAATCCATGTATTTTACTGAGATTTCTGTGGACTTGTTTGATTTGGTACACATGTGCAGTAGAAATGTCTTTTCCTTAATACAGTTTAATAACATACAGTGCAATTACACTTAGTGGCAGTGTCTGTTCCTGCTCCATATGTACATAGGAATGGGAAATGTCTGCTCATGTCTATACCAATGAACTACAAGTGGGGTTTGTGACTTATCTTTTTTTTTTTCTCCCAAAATTTCTTTCCCAAATCTTTTTATCATGGGCCATGGTCAGATTTTGCAAGTTTCAACCTGTGTTTTTCTTCACTGAATTCTTTGAGGTTGAAATAAAAACCTCAGATTTTTCTTCTTTTCCAGATGTTTCACTACCCCAGTCAGGGCAGGTGCTCTGTCCTCTCTGCATGACCACAATCCTCTCTACTACCGAGTTCAGTTCTTTGTACCACCACCATTCACTCATTGCCGGAGAGGTGCTCCCCATACCAAGGTTACTGGGAAATCTCTGACAGCTGAAATGATTTGAAATAGCTAAAGTATCTCCTTAGTAAACCCTTTAAAATTTAATTCTCTTAGACTTATAAAAACCTAAATTGCACTCTCAGAAAATGAGACAAAAAAAAATAATTTTACTCATTCATGTAAAAGTTGACATTTGTAGTTGTTTGGTATTTTTTGTTGGCTATTTTTGCCTCACACTTTTGGTTGGTACATCTTAGCTTTAAAGCAGTCCATGAGCAAGTTAGAACACATGGAGACGCTGATTTCGGAAAGGGATCAGAAGGTATAGCCATGTATGGTCCCCCTTAGCCCATGTCAAAAGATCAAAAGCCTGACAACACGTGGGACTACGTACAAAAGCAATGGACATTCCAGAAGAGTACAGGAGCTGAGAGCTTGCCAGAGAAGGGAACAGTTTTTGGTTTTTGTTTGCTTTTTCATTTAGTAACTATTGTGACATGGTATTAAAAAAAAAAAAAAAAAAGGAGCAGCAATTTAAGGGGAATTTGAAGTTTCTCAAGAGCTCCCTGCTTTATGTAGTCACCAGGGCTTCGCATCTATGAGTGCACAAGACTTCTGCAGACCACACTCTGCTGCAAAGGCTGCTGAGGGTCTGGGAGCAGTCTCTGGCTACATGGACTGGAGAACACAGTGGGAGCAAACAGGGAAATCCAACCCTTCAATGCTTTAGTTCCTCAGTGCAGTTCATAAACAGAGTATGCAACTAATGCTTGTGTGAATATATATTGGTGAAAGAAAAATTCAATGAGCTGAGCTGTTTCTCAGCTTTTTACATAAAGGAGTGGGGAGTTTCTCCCTTTCCTGGCTCCTGGGATGGATTTGCCACTATACACTTGGAAGTGTGTTTGTAACTTTGCAGCATTGACATCGCTGTTCCCTCGTTCCCCTTCACTGCTGGGTAAATGATTTTTGTGCTACTCTCATTAGAGTAGGAACAGTCACCTCAGAACAAATGTTACAAGTGATATAAACAGTGCCGTTCTTGTGCCAAAGAGTATGTTTAGGATGAAGCTTCTTTTTAATTACATTGGTAAATTGCTTTTGAGTTATGAAGCAGTGCTACAGGAAGCAGCTTTATAAACCTGATTGTATCATTCTCATGTTTTCCTACTTTAAGACTATGTAAACAGATGAGTGTACAAAGTGTCTACAGAAGCTTCATACAGATATTTCGTATCACAGGAATACAGCTTACTGTGCAATGCAACAAATCATGTACAGATAGACTGGCTCCTGAATCCCAAGAATTCAATAGAAGAGCATCTGGAGATTGCTACCTTAAGTTTTGTTTTGCCTGTTTGAGACCTCTGTGCTGGCATGGAGAGTGTTTTAGGAGCTGTCTTGCCTGCCCTTGCCTGCTTTATCCATTGCTGTATATTAATACCCCAGGAGAGGCAGAGCTAGGAGGGAACAATTTTCTCCAGGCACATTTTGGCATGTGATCTGTGAGGTGAGAAGGGAGCCAGGCAGATTAGTCCTCATCACCTTGCCTTGTTAGCAGAGATGAAGCACCCCATGGCCTGTGTGAAGGTGTTTGGTGCTCTGTGCCCATACCACGCTGCAGATTTCTGCAGCTCCCTAACAGCGTCCAGCAGTAGGGGGAGGTCTAAGCCAAGCAGCCCTGGTTGGGAGCCTGGCAAGGAAGCTGAGACAAGCGGCCACACAATGTGAGAGAGACGTGGCCGGAAAAGCTTAAGCAAGTTTCTTGAAAAAAAAAAAAGAAAGTGAGTAGATGCAAGGAGAGAGGCTGGATAGCCAAAAAACAAAAGCAGCCAGAAAGCTAAATACATGCAGCTGAAGAACTTAAAAAATTCAGGAGGAAGACATGAGAGGTGGCCAGAACAGCATTAACAAAACAGACTCTCCCTTTCCCTTTCCTGATCATCTTTCATTCCACTACATCCTTCTCCTCAGCTCTTGGCTCCTCATCCTTTCCTCCTCCCTCCTCCTAACCATTGTGGAGAATGGCAGCTTCAAAAAACTGTCAGCTCAGCTTTGCACAGCAATAAGAGAGTGATACAATGCCCAGACTGATGAGTGAATTTAGGAAAACAGTTAATCCAATAAACCAAAAATTAAGATACTTCTAAAAAAATGGAGGGATTTTGCCTTTCAATACATAGATATTTTCCTCTTAAGGAAAAGGTAATTCCAGGTAGTTGTGACAGAGTGTTGTGATTGTCTTGGCTTGTGAATGAAGTGTTGTGTGTCCTGTTCTTGAGTAGTCACTTTGTGTACCTAGGACAACCTGCCTGAACAAAGCCAGTTGAAATGTGGTGCCTTGTAATCAGGCAGTGAGGAATGTGCCCTGATAGTCTCTCTGGTTGTATGATGGCAAAAAAAGCAAGGAAAGCATTTTTGTTCTTCTGCAACATTTACAATTTTGTTTGTTTGTTCATTTAGTTTGTTCTCACACATCCAGTTCAAAAGAGCAAGAGTTCTGATGTTGCAGCAAATAGGTGAAGAGCAAAATGACATTTTCACAGTCAATTCTGTTCTAAAGAAACCCTTTCCAAGTTCAGTAGAACAGATTCTGGCAGGTAAGAGGAATTTCTGGCAGTGGATAAATGTTTCTGGAGGCATTGTTAGTGAAGACATTGGTTTGAGTTGAAAATGCATCATCCTAGTCCTTTCAGTTATTTTATTGCTTCCGTCACAGTAGTGTGAAGCACCCTCTGTTGTGCCTTGTACTTTACAGGCTCAGAGGATGCTTATTCTGTCCCTGGAGATCACAGTCCAGATGGTGGACTTGTATAAAAAGCAGGGAAAGTACTACAGGGTAAAGACAGAAGTTTTACTCTTTGAACTCAGACTGAATGTGGCACTTGGTTGCCCAAACACACTGAATATTAGTGGCAGCGCTGAGAAATGGGTGCACATCTCCGATAGCAAGAGCCAGGTTTGTTCCATTAACCAAAAAGTTTCATTCTTGTTGGGTTTTTCTTAGGTAGTGGAAACGGAAATCAGCCAAGAACTTTCTAGGAATATAATAAAGAGAGACTAAACTCAAATACTGCATTTTATTTTATTCCTGAGGCCGTCAGGAAGCTGAGAAACTCCCTGTGCTGGTGAGCAAGTGTGTGTGTCACACTCAGCAGCATCAGGGCTTTGAATGTTTTGTGGCTGTACAAGCCCAATATCTGCATTTTGGGCATGTGCAATTCTGACTTGTGTCCTTTTTTCTGGAGTGATTAGGACTCAAGTTTATATCTCTATTTTAGAGTCAGTGGGAGTGTCAGTCTGGACTGCCCGATTTCCAGGGGAACTTTGCTCACCACAGTCCAGTTATGCTGGCATGGGTTCATCGGAGGTCATTTGGCGGTCCTAATGAATGAGGCTGCAGGTTCACCTCTTCTGAACAGTCTCAGGCTCATCCCAGCATTCCTAGATTGGTTCATACACTTTGTGTCATCTGGGAAGACTCCCATGCTTTCTTCTTTCTTCTCATTTGGAAAGAACATATCTCACATGTATCAAATTCAGAAGCGGTACCTTCCCTGACAATTGTTAGACGCAGTTCCATGTATATCCCCTCAAAGCTAAACTGATTTGGAGTGTTCAAGAATTTGCCATTCTGAGAAAATAATGATGTTGTCTTGTCTTCCTTTCATAGATGTTAATTACTTCCAGACGTAGAGCAGAGTTCTGATTAATTCACGGTTATTTTTACCTCAGAGTTCTGCCAAGCTTGTTTTTCTGACTCAGCTCTGTGTGAAGAGGACTATTGCCACCATGTAAAAGCTGATGTCAGATCTTGCCTCCTGTCCCATTCCCTATAAAATCCTCCTATAACCGTCCACTTGCAGCCTTGTGCCTGGTTAAACTTTCTGAAGATATCAGGGGTGACAGGTGAGGGGACTGATGGGTAGACTGGAGACAAGCAAGGCAACAACACAGCCTTGGAGTTAGAAGAAACAGTCAGAACAGGAAAGTGAATCACTAAAGTTCTTGTGGCAGAGCAGTGCTGGGCCAGGTGAACTCCTCTGCTGGGGTGCAGATGTTACTGTCTCCTGAATGAGATGTCAGACCAGATACACATCATTTGTGGTTGTAGAGATCACATGGGACCTTTTGCAAGAGCAAGGATTTAGATCTCAGAATGCCAGCCAAGTCCAACTCTGGTAGTTGAATTTTGCCTATCTAAATTTTACAACAGTTTAATTTGGAAGACTTCGCTTCCCCTTCTGCAAACACAGCTGTGTAGAGCTGCTGGTGCAGAATGTCTGCTGCTTTCCACCTGAGAGTGTGTTTCAGCACTGGCTGTACTGACCCACAAACACACAGCCAGTGAAGCGCTTGGAATGTACTCATGATGCCACTCGCTATAAATACATTATGGATGCTGTGTTTGCATGCATACACACAAGTATGTGCACAGACATATTCTTCTACATATATTTCTGTTGGCTCATCTATACAGATTATTCATGTGTGGGTACATGAAAGATATCCTCACTGGGCCAAAATATGCTTTTAGCCTGAAAGGGTTTTTTTTAAAGTATATAAAATATGTAAGAATATTTGCCATCAGAATTCATAGTACAATAACACAAAAACTAGCAGTGAATGCCCCAGCTATGATTTTAATCCTTTCTCACTTTCAACTAATGGCTGGTATTGCCAGGAATAGCAGGGTATTAGTCAGTGTTAAATCACGGTAATAGGCAATATCACCACAGGTCTTGAGCATTAAATGCATGAGGTACTAACCAGTCCCCAAGCACTGCAGAGTGAGCTGAGAACAGGATTATAAATTGTAAGTCAGTTGGTTAGTCTTTAGCAGCTCAAACTGTGGTCTGGACAGAACACACTGGAAGTGGCTCACATATGTGTTAATGATAATTATGATTAACTTCAGCGTAGCAGTTTTCATCGCAAAGGCTCCCGCAGTGCTCTACTTCTCACAGTGCAACATTGCTGACACACATCCATCCCCACAGCAGATGACAGAAAATGAACAGCATAAAACCCAGAATGGGAAACTTTGGCCCATGACACCGAAGCAGCCTCGTGGGCTCATGGAAAGCAGCAAGGAAGTTTTAACTTTCACATCAGTTCTGGATTCTAAGGACAGAGTTTAAAGCCCCTGTTCAATAAACTGCGTACTAGTAAAACAGAACTACCGCAGAAGGGTGAAGAACTTGCTCTGCTCTGCCAATATTCAAACCTTATGGTTCCAGGATGTCTGTTCAGACATCAGGTTTAGACCACTAAAATTATTCTCTCTGGCAACAACTGTGCTGAACTGTAACAGGCAGCTCAAGGGCTGAATGAAACCGTGACATCACGACCTTACCTTATGTCATCCTAGAAAAATCTCAGCTCCAGTACAACTTAGTTATTGCCGCAAACATTTTTGTTCCAGTGGCTCATCACACTACAGGCAACTGGTATAAGGGAGAGATAACACCCTAGAAAATCAGAGGTGAAAGAACTTTTGGGAATGAATTAAGCTTCGTTTTGCTAGTGTACCCCTATGGTGAAATTGATTCATTCCTGCATTCATCCAAAATGTATATCAAGATGGCTCCTTAAGATAAAACTGACTTATTTTTTTAAAAAAAATACTGTATAAGACAAGCCTACATATTTTTCTGACATTATGTATAAAACCAAGCAAAAACTCCTTGAACTCTAGTCACTATTTAACATGGGTTCGTTTCTTGCAGATAATATCTTTGTTATGCTTTTCTATACTGTGCCTTTCTCTTTTCCTCACTCATTCAATATCTTACAATAACATATGTTTTTCAGATCCCCTTATAATTCCCATTTCTACTTAGTGATAACCTGCTTTATTACACACTTTTTTAGAATGCATTTTAAAGAAGATATTCTAAGTTTTGCTGATGGCAGCAACTTTCCCTCATGCAGGTGACTTCAAAATTACTTTACTTATTTGAGGAAAAGATTCTAAAATAATGTTCAGTTGTTATGATGAAAAGTGCCTGAAAAGACTTTATCTGACTTTATCATAAAAGGCTGTGCAGGTTTTGTCTGCATTTATGGTATCAAGTAAAATATGTTCATAATGACAATCAGCAAAACTGATAGATACAATAACAATAACAAATAGAAAAAGGATAATATATGAGGATCAAGAGCTTAGGGAGAAATAAACCACATCTTAACAGCTATTTAATAGCAGGTGGATATGCTAGTTTCTGTATCAGATATTATATTGAAGTTTATGACAGAAAAGGTTGCATTACAAAAAATATATATAGTCTGTGATATATTATAGAACAGAATTTATTGTATTTTTATTTGTATGACAATATTTCATAATGTGTGCTTTCAATAAGATGTTCTTTCTTGTGTTCCTTGGAAGTGAATACCTGCAACTACTACGATTATCCTGATACTTCTAAAAAAGGAACACAGGAAAAATACAGGAAATGCACCTCTCCCTGAATTAAGTTTCTTTCTGTACTTTTCCTGGGGATTGACTTCCTATTTCTTATGAACTTTCCCATACACTATTAGCATGTTGCCTAAAACAATATGGGGCTCCCCTCTATGGGGTAGTGACTTCTGCTTCTTACAGTTTAAACGGGTGCTTTAGCAACTATGATGGCATCACTTTCTACTACTTTAGAAATTCATCATTTTCAGATGCACTTCTAAGATCTTAACTGGGATGCATAGCATTTTTAGGCCATTATACTTTTTTTGTTTTTTATGTCTCAAAACTTCTTGAAGAAATTGGTCAATGTATAAACTACTCTCATTTGATTAGCTTCTTTGTGTCTGTTAGTGGTAGGGAGGTCCACAATATTTGTTTTCTGCAAATCCTCCAAAGCTCACTCATGAAAATGTTTATTTGGAATTTTGGAGCATTTTGCAATTTTCATGAACTTTGAACAACATGCCATTTGCTATACCACAAAGTAAAAAGTCATCCAGTCAGTAATACCTCAGGACATGTGACACAGCACACATCACAAATACCGTTTGGAAGCTGCTTCCAAATGGGTTTGAATAATTATAAACCATAAATCCGCTCGCAAAAATCTGGGACAGATCACTCCCAACCCCTCCCAAAAAGGCCAAAATACATTATGTGTTCAGTTTCTGGAAGGCAATTTGAACATTTGTACTGGTTGTGAAGCTGATGTCTGTTTTCAGCTCCCCAGTAGACAACAAATGTACAGCTACTTAGTCGTGCTGCATTAAGGTGAATTCTGAATGTTGTGCTTTCTCGCAGTGCTTTATTCTCTAATAAATACTAATGAACTAAAGATTCATGCTTGGCATGAACAAAAGGAAATCTGTGTGTGCTTTATTGTCAGAACTGGCTGAGAAAATAGCTGGTGATGGCATTGGCTCAGAAGACAAATCCACACAGCCAAATGAGTGGGGACTTCTTTTGTTGTTGCAGATGCTGGTGAGCCCAGCAGATGTGCATGGCTGTGAAGCAAAAGCACAGCATCCATATCGCTCTCTTTCCAAGTACCTGGGCATCACCCTTAAATTCCCACGTAAACTTTAAGTGTTAAAAATGGCTTTGCCCCGACACTTGATGGCTCTTAATGAGTGAGAGTTGTGTGCATCTGGCACCTGCTAAGTGCAAATACATTCCATGTAAAATTGTCTAGACTCCCTACCCTGTGCTCTGCTGCCTTTTGTCTCTTTGAAGTTGTTCTGTTCTGATTTTATGTTCCTTGCCCAGGACTTTGCCTATCATTGCCTTCAAGTCTACATTCTAAACATGCTGATGACTTTATCTCTCCTCACATCCACTTTTCCTCATTTACAGTCTCTTTTGCAATCTGCATCTTTTAATAGCAAATCCTATTTATCCCACTGCAGCTCTCTCTGGGATTGAATCTGTGCAGTGGCTTTTTATTGTTCTCTGTCCTCAGAACCATAGAAACCTGAGATGGAAAAGGCTGATGAGGTCATCTTGTCCATTCCCCTTGCCAATGCTGAATTGTTTCCTACAGTCTAATTTTAAAATTACTCATTCAGCTGGGCTTCCACCTCTTCTCTTAGAAGATTATTCCACAGTATTAGCTGTGCATCACACCATTAGGAAGTTTTTCCTGACAGTTATCTTGAACATTCCTTCCTGTGTTTTTGTTCCATAGTTCATAGCTGTGTCCCACTGGGCCACTCCAAACAATACAATTCAATACAGCCTTCAAAACCCACCTATCACTCCATTTAAAAAGATTCTGTTAGATACTATCAGATACTATCTCTTTCTATCTTCCCCACTCACAGCACTGTGTAGAGACATTTCTGATTGTCTCATTTTGCTTCTGCTCTGCAAGGAAAGGAACAGAAGGAACAGGAAGCTGGAGCTCTATTCAGCTCATATGGTGGCAGGTGTCATGTGAGGACAAGAACTCCATGTGTGAACAAGACTTTCTATTCTAACCCTCCTTCATTAAAATTCATGCTGCCTTTAAAATTTTAACAATGTCAATTAATTCTACCTATACCTTTCACACATCCAGGTGAAATGTTGATGTCCTCCACCAAAAATGAGGGAAAATTCAGGGAAAATCCTGAATACAGACATACATAATGCTTTGAATCAGAGAGACTTTGAATTATGTTAGTGATCACCTCTGAACATGTGTTTGAAGGTGATGAGCCTCTTTCACCTTTTCATACCCAATTCTCAAATGTTCAAACCCAGCACATTTTAGCTGTGATTTTTCAGGAGGACCTTGCACCTCTTTGGATATTTAAATGAGTGGCCCCACAGTCAAATTACCTCAGCTAATTGGGTTGATGTAGCCTAAAAGTACAGCCCATTATTTAGAGACCTAGAAAATGTTTAGAATATCTGGCTTCTGCAGTGGAAATGTAGTTCTTGGAAATTTGGCCATGGGCAGCTTTGACAATTTTTTCCCTCACTGTGAGTGCTGAATACGTCTGGACATGAATGAACTTGTACATGACTTTTGAGACATCTTGAGTTCACCTTCATGTCTGCTTGCCAGCTTTTGTCAGCCTGATATGGACTGATAGAAGCATGGCCTCAGAGAGGCTGATGTGTCTGGTGCCTACAGCTATATAAAAATCTGTCATAAGAATCCAGGGTGCCCATTGGCAAAAACAATCACCTGCTGTTCACGGGAATTTCAGGATCTCTGGGATTCTCTTAACCGAATAAATATTCTTGGGAAGAGCTTTTCGTAACCAGTTCTAAATCTGACAATTATCTTGGTAGGGTTGGCTCCACAAAGTCCTGTGGAACATCAACGATCTGGTCAGAATAGAAATAGACTGGCCATGAATAGTTTCTGTAGGAGGTAAATGAGAGGGGTGATTTAGATGAGCTCACCACTTAAGAAGTATATGGGCAGGCTGGGAAGTACATATGCAGCACGGGCATGGCTCACTGGGATGCAATTACAGCAGGATATAAGATGTGGCAAGTGGAAGTATAGTTATACCAGAACTAAGAGGTGGTGGGGTCTTTCTCCCTCCACAAAAGCTCTGCAGTTTGAAGTCAAAACTCGCTGCTCTGTTTGGGACTCATACACAGGGCTGTATGTTAGAGCCCCGACTCTGTTTTTTCAATCACGTCTTCTGCAGCTTAGGGACGGTTATTTTTGGCAGTTCCTCTCTTGCCCCTTTCCCTGCACTCTTGCTCTCACTGCAGCTGTAATTGTTCCTGCTCTCTCAAAGTTCCTGGAGAGAGTGTGGAGGAACCAGACCTCTGAACTGTGCACCCAGGTTGCTTGCAATTCTCTCTTTTCAAATGCAATTATCCAGGTTCTGTGTTTTCCCCCTGCTTTGCTCTCTGGGCTCTCAGGAATCATGTCTTTATCCTGTTGGGATCAAGGTGCCCCTCTGAAGCTCAGATGGAAGGCTGTTTTCCTCCTTCCACCCCTAGCTGCAGAAGTTACTGTTGTCCGTCTTCATGTTGTCTCTAATTTATACCACGCTGCTGTACTGGGAAAAGTCATCCTTTAAAAGGACTGTTGTACTATACATTGTTCACTGCTACTGTCCATGGATTTCATTATTAGAGAACAGTGAAACAGTCTCTGTAGGTGTAGAGGGACCATTTTTAGCTAGAATGCTACTTATGGAAAAATGAGTTATGTTTCAGATCCAAGTGTCTTCAGTTAACCTGTGCAGTAAAAAATGAACCAAGGATCATCTCTCAGAAACATACAATTTTTTTCTTTCTCTAAAGAAAAGAAATAACTTTCTTGCAAGGCTGATGACAGTATTCCTTCTGAAAAAAAATTCAAGCATTTTTCTTCCTTCCTCCACAGTATTTCTGGACACTTGCCTTAGATAGCTTAATGTGGAGTGATAAGAATTGTAGGAGATCCCACAAATATTTCCAAAATTCACTCATGCTGTTGGTTGATGGCACTCATTTTGCTTCACACACTGTCTCAGCTTGCTGTTTTCAGCAGAATTGTCTTTTCTGCTATTTTCAGCATCTCCTCTGTACGTAAAGTATTATATTTAGTTAGTATTTCTTAGATCTGTAGTTTCTTTACTTTTATTTATTCTTCTTTTTTGCCTCGACCACCTCCTGGAATAAAACTGTTCCTACTTTTTCTTTCTCCCATCCCTTTTCAGAATTACTGGCCCACACTCTAAGAATATGTTCCTGACAGAAGAGGAGAAACGCATTAAAAATGTGCTCTCTCTCATATTTTCTATGCACACTTTTTTTTCCTAGCATGACTGCAGTAACTTTTGGCTCATGAAAAGGTATCTTAGGAAGTGAAGTAAAGTAGATTAATGGAAAGAAGGTAAGCAGTGATGACACAGTTCAGATGCTAAGGCTGATCCTGCTCAGGCATCTTCCTTCCCATCCAGAGTATTTCACAAGTGACTGATGCCTGCCAGTAGCTCCGCTTTTTCGATGACTGAGGAGAAGCACTTGCAAAGACCTGGGTTTTTGGAAGAGGCTGAACATCTGCACTCAGCCTCAACGACTATCCAGTCTGTGAAGGTGGAATGCATAAAATCATTTCAATTCCTGAGGAAAAGCCGTCCTGATGCTGGTGATGCACGATGTTGCAAGGCTGCATGTCCTTCAGCAGCAAAACCAAGGGAGGAATGCATCCCATTCTACCCAGGCACCCCAGCAGCATCTCCTAAATGTCCCTGACCGGGGCACACAGACTTTTCATCTGGTCCGTATCTTGGTGCTCGCAGGAATCTCACTGTACCCTTCAGGCACAGAGCACAAGGGCTCTTCAGCTGTGGGTTATTGCTTCTGCAGACACAAGCACTTTTCTGTTTGAAATATTTGTTTATTGATTTATTGCCTGATGCCCACCTACTGAATTCCCAGGCTTTGGTTTCCAGGTTTCCTCCCCCTGTTAGGGAATCCAGTAGTAATTAACACAGCGGGCCCATGGCCTGGACCGCAAGCTGGGCTGTCTGTGCCAATGCAGTTGCAACATTTTTTCAGAGTTAAATATTTAACAGGTCCAAGTATAGATGTGAACCCTTATGGAGTGCTACCCTGGAATGCATCTCCTATATTTTCATTCACATTAGTAGTTTCTCATGTTTCTTTTGCATGTCTAACATTATAGGGTGACACTAAGATTAATGGAAGATACCGGAGCGAAGATTAAATACCAGCCTTAAAGACACGTGAGCAATCTGGCTTGGTGCCAGTCACAAGGATAATGAAGTTGTTACAACTTCTGACAAAGCCAGAGGTTTAGGAAGGAACTGGGGACACGGCAGCACATGTGTAGATTGTGAATTTTAGGAACATGATGGGGAACTGTAGGGAGTGTGGGAATTTGAGTGGTTGTTTTGAGGACCTGCAAGAGCAGCCACAGAGGATATGAGAATGGAGGTAAGGTTATCACAGCAGGGGATACAGGACAAAAACCCACAGGAAACAAGGTTTCATTAGCTCTGCTGCTTGCAGAACAACTTGTTTTAATTAAGCTTCCCTTCCATTTCTAAAGGGAAAATGCAGGAAGAATAAAAAAAGGAAAGGGAAAAACCTGAAAAAATAAAATAAAAACCACGAAACAACATTTTAAAATATTTTGAGTTCTTTTCTTATTCTTTTTGTGGTTGGGGTTTTTTTTGGTCGACTACTGTACCACTCCCCTTCATCCTAAGAACGTCATTAATTACATATTTATTCTTTTTCTACCAAAGCATTTTCAAAATGTCATCTCTGTGACCTGCTTGTTACTCCTTCTTGTCATAGCTAGGCATTTCTTGTATGAGGTGTTTGCAGTAGAAACTCATGGTCATGTCTGATAAGGAAGAAGTGTAGAGGTGAAACCTTTTGCCTTTTGAACTCTGAGGATTATCCTATCTACCTCTGGGGCCAGGATTTCAGTCTAAAACTGCAATAAAGTAGCTCTTTTGTGGTGTATTTCTTAAAAACTTATAACATTACATACTGATGGAACTCTTCCACCCTGCATTATTATTTTGTTTTTGGATATGGGAGACTGTTCTCCTGAGGGGCGGGTAAATGTTCAGTCGTGTCTGGGTTGCTGAAATGAATGAAGGGTCTGGTTTGCAGGGAAACATTGTGTTTGAACAGTTTGTAGTGCCCACCAATGTCAAGGGTAGTCATCTGAACGTGACGGTGACAGCGCCTGGCCAGTCCATGCCAAAGCTGGCCAGGTCTCTTGGAAGCCAGGAGGTGACAACTGCCAGCCCAGGGACACAACACCTTTGCGGTGCTGAACTTTTGCCCTGTCTTGCAGGGTTTGATTGCATTGCACACAGAATCACACACAGAATCACCAGGTTGGAAGAGACCTTCAAGATCATCGAGTCCAACCCATGCCCCAACACCTCAACTAAACCATGGCACTGAGTGCCATTACAATAACATCGACTCACAAACAAAAGGACCTTTTGGGCTTGCAGGGTTCCAGCTGCTCTGCTGGTACTTTCCTTGTCCCATGGCTTCACAAAATGTTCTGATGGCCCCACAGCTGGGCTGAGATGCATGAAACTCTGCCACTGCAGGAGCTTTAGGACAGGCAGTGATTTCCCTGGTTTTTAAAGACAAGGTTAACATAATCATACCTGTACATCACTTGGAGTCACTTGGTTCAGGGACAGAGCTAAGAGAAAAACGAACAACAGAAATCTATGAAGTCTCCTCTTGTTTATCAAGCAACATTCGCCTGGTTCAAGGGAAGTAGATGTGAAAGCAAAAAAGAAAACGAGAAAACAAAAGAAAGTAAGAAAATTCAGGGAAAGAACAAAAAAGAACAAAAAAAAAGGTAAGCAAAGAAGCAAACAAGTAAGCAAGCAAGAAAGAAGGCAAGAGAAAGAAGGAAAAAGGGGAAAAAAAGGCTTTGTACAATAAGAAGCAACAAAATCATAAAATATATAACAAACCCACATGGAAAAAGAATATAGTTGATTTCCTGCATGTCTCTGAGTTATGTTTCAGTAAATGTATAGCACACATACTGTGTTTAAAGCAGATTTGACAACATATAAAACATTGAAAATATTATGACATTGGCCAATATTTATGATGTATATTTCCACACATAAAATATATTGTGTCATGTCATGGATTTTAAAAAACATGGAAGTTGGCCATGTCATAATATTTTAGAGCTTTTTAATACATTGTCAGAGCTATTTTAAATATACGTGCTCAGCATTTTATGAAACTTCCAACACATGGACATACGGAAAATATCTACTGAGTTCACAGGAGACCAGCATTTCAAATGTAAAGTTTAGCTAATACACACTTTCTAGCATAAAAAACCCTTTTCTTTTTGGTATATTTCTTGAACTTTGACATATTCACCTTGTTGCACTTTGTGCGTATTTATACCAGTGGTGCTCAGCATTTAGCAAATGGTAATTGCATTTGACCTGATGATTTGGGTTTAATATATGTGAAATTCCCACTGAACTTTTGCAAAATGGGACCATCTGGCAACTCACAGCTACAGAAAGCCTCACAAAAACATCAATTTTCAGCTGACAAAACCCCTCCAGTTTTATTAATTATTTGCACTTTCATCTAGAACATTTCAGTGCTAGCCCTCAAAGAACACTACCAGCATGGCTCAGGGACATTCAGAAATCCATTTTGGAAGGGACTGAGAACAAGCAGGGCTAAAATGGGTTAGGTATTTCATCTGTGTGAAAGCTGGAATGTTAAGGGAACTGGAAGGTTAAAGCAGTTTCTGAGGATCAGAGGGAAGTTTTGGCATTTTCTGGAAACAAGGACTTGATTCCTAGTCCTGTGATGCAGCAACAAGACCACCCTTGGCTTTCTAAATGTCTTGGGAAACGATGGCAACAGTTCTGACAGCAGATATTAGGAAGGAATTCTTCACTGTAAGGGTGGTGAGGCACTGGCTGAGGTTGCCCAGAGAAGCTGTGGATGCCCCGTCCATGGAAATGTTCAAGGACAGGTTTGAGCAAGTTGGTCTAGAGGAAAGTGTCCCTGCCCATGGCAGGGGGTTGGAAACAGATGATCTTTAAGGTCTCTTCCAACTAAAACCATTCTATGAGTCTGTGAATTATTCTAATCTGTGTTATTAAATTCTGTATTTTCAAATACTACTGGACATGAATATAACCACTTTTTTCTTGTCTTTTAGATTCTTCCTGTTATTTTTCCTTCAACTGCAAACTCTCCTGCTGTAGCTTTTGCATGATAAGCCTCACAACTTCCATGTGGCATAGTGGAGTGTTACCATGTTTTAAAGAGCATATTTGGTTTGCTCACACTTGCCAGCATCTGTGTGGGGTCACCAGACACACGGTACTGGGGCTATTTTATTTTTTTTTCATTTCTTACTTTATGCATCACCAGAAAGTCACCAGAGACAAGTAATTGCTCCCAAGGACACCACATAACTTAGCTCAAGGTCTTTAGAGTGAAATGAGAAGCAGCAGAGAAGCCACTTGAAGGGCTAATGCATATGGCACCACCAAACACTACAGTATAATTATAATTATAGGTGTCACTGTGAATAAGGATGGGTGGAGCTGGGGCAGAAGCCTGTGTTTGCTTCAGCAGTGATACAGACCTACCTATGTTGCTGCAGGACTATGTGACACTGCTCTAATTAGTTACTTAAATGTTCTCTTTTTGGCTCCTGAGCATTGGTATGGAAATTCCTCCAGCTAAATGTGTGCCAGATTGAAAGACAGCAGTGCATTAAAAACAAACATTAGTTTGGAGAGTATTTAAAAATAACTAGCTATGTTCTGTAAATAAGGTTGCCACACTGCCCCAATTAGATTTGATGGGGTTTTGTTGGCTTTTTTTTTAGTCTTTTGCTGGCTGGTAGGAAATGTTATTTCACCACTTCCAGGAACACTGGGCTTTCTAGGCAGCATCCAACTGGTTTAATTTAGATTTACTTTATTTGTTTGACTGATGTATCTGATTTAAAGGGTAGCATAAAGACATCGATTCTCCAGGGCAAGTTATTGCTTTCACATATGCTTCATGTTGAGCTCTGGGGTTTAGCAAGGGATTTGCTGTTGGGGGGGCTGGAGAAGGTGAGGGAAAGTTTGGGCAGCATATGCATTATGGTCTTTTCTTCTTGCTTGGGTTTGTTTGTCATTCACTCAGGGTCTCTTCCAAGAGATAACCCTCGAGATACAGTGTCATTATATAGGAAAAGAGCAGCTTCTGCAAAGTCCTAGCTATTCAAGATAAACACAGGAACAGAAAACATCTCTAGTTTCTTAGGAGCTGAGAGGACCATATTTGTCTACTGCTGAGAAAAGTAGAAGCAAGAAAACGACCTAAACATTGAAACTTTTTGCCACGTAAGGAAAACAATTTGAAAGCATGGTATGCAATTGCAGTTAAAAAAAAGATTTCAGTTCTTTCCCTCTGTGGACAAGTCTTGGTTAGAGACAGAAATGTAGAGCAAGTATTTTCCTTCTTTCTTAGGAAAACATGCCCAACATAATGACAAACAAAAAGTGGGAGTTTTACATGTCTTGATGTTCAGAAGATGTTGGTCTCATGCCCCATTTGTTACAGCAGTAACATTAAGGGTAAATTTAAAACTTTGGCCACTATAGTCAAAGTTAAAACAACAAAGAAAAAAGTTGGATCATCAGGAAACATTAAGCACTTTGTAGAGAGAGAAGTTATTAAGTGAACTGTGTCCAGCTGTTTAGGGGAAGCAACAAGACCATCACAACATGTTTTGAAATGTATATAGCAGAAACATGTTTGCTGTAGCTTCAGGAACTGTCCTGTTCAACTCTTCCTTAGGTGAGAACTGCATTTACCTTTATCCTGCAGACTGACTGTGATGTGCTTTTCCCAAATTAAACAGAACTCAAGAGAGATTACAGTAAGGGAACAACAGAGACCCGAGGAGCTCAAACACAAAATGATGTTTAAGAGGTACTCTGGCTGCAGTCAGGTGGTCAGTCAGCAGGTCAATGCCCAGCTTGTTCCTTTACAGAGTGTGTTTTCTCCTTAGACCTTTGAAGATTGTGCTGAGCCCAAGATCTGAATCCCTCCATAGAAACACTGGCAGTGCTCCTCGCTGTCCACATGACCCCCTGTAGGACAGAAAAAGGCTGCTGAGGGTGTGTGCATTGTGCACCAGGATCTGATCGTCCAATCTTCCAGAATTTTAGTTCTTCAGCAGTGAGCAGAGGGGAGAGCCCGTTCTGCACGGCTCCTGTGTTGCAGAACTTCTGCTCAGCCCACATCACCAACACCTTATTGAATGTTATTTCTTACCTGGAAGAGTCAGCAGGTTTAGGTCTGAGAGGATCTGGCCATTAGCAGGAATGTTCAGCAACACCGTGGAAAGGACATGAAACACCTGGCATGGTCCCAGATACGCACAGCCTGGAACATTTAACGGCACTCAAGGGATAAAATGACCAAACTGTAAACCTCTCTTTCCCCACCCTCCTTCCTCTTTTATTTTTCATAAATGCACTTCTGAACATTCAGTGCATAGATGCTTTCTTTCTACCTTCCTTTGTCTCTCTGTTTCTTGCTTGTGACTCCTTGGGGGCCAATTGAAAAAAAAGTGTTCTGCACCATTTACTAAGGTTTTTGGCAGGATTTTTCTAGGAAAGAGTGAGGAATGCACTGTTTCTACATCAACTCGCCCACAGGTCACTCCTTGTGCACTGCACACATTTCAGGGTTTAAAAATGCCAGGATTCCCAGTCTGTTTGCTCTGAAAAGACTGCATGCACATTTTCTGTCACTGTCTCACACGTATTTATACACACACATATTCCCATGCACACATACACCAACTCCTTGGTGGGAATGCCTGGTGTCATGCCTGTAATGACAATGCACTACGAATGACATCATGCAAAGTTTCGATTGGTACTAAACAAGTTCCCGGTGTCAAAGTCAAACACGGATTTTGCTGTTTCTCTAAGAACAAGGGAGAAGTCTAGCTGGTAAAATAACCTGGAAGAAATTTCAGGGTATGAATGTTACTGACTGAGTAACTGTTTGCATATTATATATATATAACCAGTTTCTTGTCTTCATGCTCTCTGGGCCTGGTGAACACGATGAAATATGTAGGTTGTTAGCAAGGTGATGAAGAAGAATACCAAAACATGAAGGCTGTTGGTGCTTATTGTAAATTTGTCAGGACTCAGCTGTATTTCCATCTGATGGTGCTAAGAAAATGTTTCTGATGGAGCAGAATGTATAGAACTAATGTGATTTAGTTAAACTAACAATTTATGTGCTGTTTTTTGGGTTAACTTTAAAATATGCTATAAAATGAATACTTTACAGTGGTAGTCCCAGTAACACTTCTGTATATTGTCCTTTGCATTTTTGTTGGCTTGCTGACATCAGCGCTTTAATACTTAATATCCTGTGAACATTTCTGTGTTTTATAGTTCTGTATGTACTGGAATAAAGAGGGAGGAGAGGACAGAGGCTCTCTAATAAGGAAACACACATTATTCTTTACTGATATGTTTTTGTTCTCTGCTAATCATTTTTTTCCTTTTCACATAACCCTGAGGAAGAACTGCTGTCAGAACAGAAAAGGGCAGATGGTAATGTGTATGTGAAGTGTGGTTGTAATTATGTTGTTACCTAGGCTCTGCATAAGGCTTGTTTATGTGAAAGGAGGAGATTAATTCCTTTGGGTTACTAGTGAACAGTCCCAGGCCTGCAACTGATTTCTCTGGAGAGCTACTGAATTCTTCAGCTCTATCCCTTGGCCAGGCTGGGCTTTTTATATGCCACCTTTAAATAAAATAAAATAAAATAAAATAAAATGAAAAAGTTCTGTGTCAAAGATGAGGACTCATCTTCCTGTTAAATAATGGCAAGGGGAGAGGGAACATGAGAGCAGGAGGTCTAAAACCCAGCAGCTCTTGGGGGTAGCCCGGCAGAGCTGCATTGCTCTCCAACACACCCAACCATGGCTGAGCAGGTCCTTCCCTGCAGCTCATGCTTTTTGTGCGCAATTGCTTATTCTGGGAATGTGGTTTAATCTGTTTTGGAGGTGGTGGGGGCAGTAAGAAAAGGACGGGCATATCTGCCTCTAAGAACTCAGGTTACCGTCAGCCCAGCTTAAAAAGCAACAAAGAAAATCTGAAAAA
Organism: Oriolus oriolus; assembly: GCA_013400235.1. Lineage (NCBI taxonomy): Eukaryota > Metazoa > Chordata > Aves > Passeriformes > Corvidae > Oriolus > Oriolus oriolus. Next base: position 655,866 of record VXBT01013448.1, on the reverse strand, counting down.
CAGGGAATAGCTGTAAATTGTTTGTAACACAGCATTAAAACTTTGTCTTTGAAACATTCAAGGTGGAAAGTATAGAATTATATGGATGAGATGGGAAGAAAACTTCTTGAAAGATACAGTGAGTTTTGAAAGAGAACAGTTCTCATGTTTTAATTTCAGCTGTAACAGAGTAGGTTATAAAGCTGTGACCTTTCAAAGTTACAGATTCAGAACAATATCCTCCATGCCTTTCTTCAGGCTGAGATGGTTCAGGGAAGAAAGGGAGGAGACAACTGATAGACATGTTTTGACCATATTTGTGACTCAGGGTGGCAGGCAACAGTGATACAGCAAAAATGGGATCACAGTCAGTCTCAAAGGACAGACCCAACTCTTCCCAACTCACTGCATGCTGGAGCATCAAGCCTGAGTGTATGTCCGTTCAGATGGCTCAGTCAGAGCTTACTGTCCTTGCTGGAAAAGCTACTGAAAGGCTTCAGTGGGCTCTGGATCACTCGCATGGGAAGCTGTCACAAAGACAATGGAATGTGTCCACCCATGTGGCCTTCTGTGCCGGGGTTCTCCCAGCCCACACGAAGCTGAAGCAGTGCTGAGCCTTCACCTCAACACTTGCATAGGGACTCCAGGAAAGAAATCCCCTTTAAGAACAAAACCAAACACAGCTCTTGCTAGGCGCTGTTTATAATGTGAACAATTTGGAAAGAGCTTGTTCCGTATTTATGGTGTTTTTAAAAATAGATCATATGGCTTAAATATGATACTGTTACCCACTTCAGGGAAAGCAAAATCTTTCCTCTGGGGTATAAAATATTTCCAAAATGGATGACTGTTAAAATTCAGGAAAAAAAATAAAAACCAAACAGTTTATAAAAAGCATGCTGACATTGTAAAAAAATTAATAGTATGCTTGGAACCCTCTGAGATTCCAAAATGGTCAGTTCAATAGAAAAAGAAAAGGCATTTTCTTATTATAAATTTGAGTTGCCTGTCTTGGGTTTTCCTAATGAAACAATTTTTGGAGTGAATAAAGCTCACATTGAGTGTTCACAGCCCATCTCCCCCTCAGTGTGTAATTTAACCACCCAACCCTGTGGCCTGGAACACTTTCGATTACAACTTTAATAGTTATTTTGGAAAAAGTCGGTAGCCAAATATTCAACCTTTAGAATATTATGTATGAGAGTTTTCTTCTCTTACATGTCATAGGAAATTATGATGGCCATGTGTGTGTGAGTGTGTGTGTGTGCCTAAGCAAAACAAATGTACTATTTCATGCTACTGGATTTCATTACTCGAAACTTTAACAACTGCAGCTCTGGGAGGGGCGAGGAAGTTGGGCCAAATTCTCAGTCACTCTAAAATGGGTCATATTAATGCTGCTTCAAAGATCATCTCTATGAATAGCCCAGAAAACCAGGTGGTGGGTAGCACTGGTCTTACCCTGGCCTGGGTTCCATTACTCCAAGTAAAGGAGACATATTTATGTAGTGGGGTTGCCCTTAAGGATCTCTTAAAAGAACCCAAAAAACCAGCTAGTGGTATTATACAGAAGTCATTTAATTCTCTTATGCTCACCATTAGGCAGAGAAGAAATCACTGGTAAAATAAGACCTGTATATTATAAGATTTCAAGAGTTGAGCTTGCTTACCACTGTTTAACGTTTCATTATTTTCTCAAATCAGGAACAGATATTTCAGCAGTAGAATATATGACATTCCTGATTAGTTGGGTCCTCAAATGAAGTGAGTTGGAGTTCACCATCAGATAAAAAGGTGATGGGTTTGAAAAAAGTTTTTCTTTAAAGAAGTTGTTCAGACCTTTTAGTGGCGGCTTTTCATTTCCACAGCTTATATATCTATGCTTGCGGAACTTAGATGGCTTATGTGCCTATCTTAGATCAAATCCTAGGCAAAATGTAATTTCTATTTTAATGTTTTAAGTGCATTTTGATGGTTGTAAAAGGAATCAGATGCTAGTCATTAGAGACCTGAATGTCTTCAGTAAGCAATTGAATTTCAGGACGGTAAGCATCTTGCTGGGTTTAACTGCCGATAAATGGAAAATAAAAGGATGTTTTGTGATAATGCAGGCATTTTATGTTGCTGTCTTAGGCTGGATTATGTTCCACAGATCTTGACATTTAGAGTGCTGTAGGAGGACTAAATCATTAATTAATGACAACTGTACCAGGCTGTGAAATGTCATTAATTGGGAATAAAATCCCTGAAGAATACAGTTAAAAATATGTTTGTTGAAATTTGAAAAGAGGAAATGCCTTGAGAATTCTTCTTAATTTTACAGGTTTGAGTCCAAACTGCCAAAAAAACCCCAAAAACCATCTTATAAAATTCTGTGTCTCCTCCCTTTCTTTAAATTACTTATGCAATTCACAGAAATGAGAATATCCAAGCTCTACAGACAAGCCTATTTTGGTGGACGGTATAAAATGGTGGAAAATTAAAGGCAAGCAATTGAAGGTTTCCAATTATCTTTCTTTGGAAGTTCTTCATCTTCTCCTGCTCCCATTTCCTTATTTGTAATGTGAAGATGCTGGGCATCCCCACTGCAAAGAGCACTTTGCTGTGTTGATGCGCTGCAGAATGGAACTACTGGGTATAGTTACTATTACTGCTGAACTTTCATATTTTAGACTGTCTGATACGTCACCAAAGGTCAATATTTATAATTATGGGTTACAATGTCATAGCCAAACATTTGCAGCTAAAAAAAGTCCTTGAGAGGTCCAGCTAGAATAAGCAAGTTAATCAGCTTCTCTCATCCTCATTTCTGAAAAGAAAGCCTCAGTGTGTTGGAGGATAATAAATTCCAGTAGGTACCTGCAGAAGGAATGACATGTATTCAAGAATAAGCTTCTTGAAAGCAATTCCTCTTCATTTTCTGAACTAGCCAGTGTACTATCTTTCCTACAAGAGCATGGGCTATACTGCTCCTTGCTGCTAACAAATCAATCTTTCTTTGTAGCTTTTATAACGCACTGAATTTTTAAGAAAGAAAGAATAAAAAGAGGTTCCATCTGGCTCTAGCAGCCTAAACAAACTCCCTAGCCTTTTACCAAATGCCTAATTTTTTTAGTCCATTCTTTATTTGTATGGAAAACCAACTGGTGTTTGCCTGACCCTGTATTATGGATGCATTTAAATCAAATAGAAGGAAGATGAGTAGAGGATTTTAATGTATCTTTGTATGCATATATAGAGACTACTGTCCCAAATATCACTGTCATACTCCACTATTTTCTGTTTTCATTTCCGAACCTGATCTTTTTATATCACTTTAAGTGAAATTTTTTTAAATGTTAGTAAGTGGCCTCCTGTACTAAGTAGGTTTATCAAATAGTTTGTCAAGACTTGCTTGTTTTCTGTCTGACTTTCCAAAGAGTGTGTTAAAATCATCTCTAGGCAGAATGACAACTTGTATAACCTCTTCCAGGTGATCCTACATAGCTTCTTTTGCTAGCTGGGCAAACCTTATAACACCAGAATGCTACTAGAATATCATGTTTCCTCATTTTTATCATAATTGCTGCCAGAGTCTGTTTCCAAGAGTTTAATAGAATTACAAGTTATTTGCTATGATTAGTAAGGTGCTGCCTCAAAGCTTTAAATTTTTGTCATTCTTTTTGTTTGCCTCTGATGTTGCTCCTATAAAGAGGTGATACTATATTGTTTTGTCCCAGGGTCACTGCTTAGGAAATGATTGATGTGGTTATAGAATATGCAGAGGAATGTACATGCAACCTCTACTTCCACCTTTTTGGGTCTTTGTGAAACAATGTTTCCATCACATGAGTCTCATTTCATGGGCAAATAATCTTTGATATTTAGAAGCAGAAACTTATTTTAGAGAAGAGGTATTAAATCTGGGAATTTTTTTTTTTGGGTCTTTGTAAGATCAGATCATACAAGGAAGCCAATGTTCGAACCCGCTCAATTGGGATGAAGAGGCTCCTTTTACAGACGTCTGAAGTTTTTTGAGGTTTTACTGATCATTACAATTTATATACCCATATTATCATCAAGTGCAAATACTAAGCTTTTTAGCTCACTTAATATGAGAGAATGTATAGTTAATATCACTTTTTATGAGTCAATATTATTACTCAAGAAAAATGAGTTTTCTACAGTATTTATGAACATTTTTTTGTACTGCAGTAGATTTGAAAGCTGATATTTAGTAACTTTCTGCCGGTGAATATGGTTATCACTATTCAGAGTTTTACTGAGAAAGTAAAAAAGAATTGTAAACATAATACAGGCTTATATGATAAAAGATTCCTAACACACTGTTAATAATAGTTAACAGTTAGCATTTATTGATTAAAATATGTAGATGATTCAAAAGAAATACTATGAAAGATTTATTGTATTTGTAACAATTTTCAGTAATTCTTGAAACACATTACATCTTCCTCTGCTTTTTGATTAAAAAGTTTAAAACCTCTATTGTTGATAGACCCTGAAAAAGGAATAGTAAAACTACTGGTATGAACAGCTTACTGGGGAATGTGTAGGGCTCTTTCAGGAAAGGAGGAGATTTGAAAACATGAGTTATGACCAACACTCCTGGACTTTCACCATCTAGTCCACTAAAGGAAACTGACCTTCCTGTATCAATAACAGAGGTCCTGGGCCAATGGGACCCACAGAGAATAAAATAAAACTCCCCCCAAGGGCCTGTCAGGATCCAGAACTGAAGAGGATTAACAAATGGCAGAGACATTTTTTGGCGGTCCAACTTGGTGGCAAACATACCAATTCTTCTTCTGGTTGTCTTGACTAAGTCAGATCAGCTCTGCTCAGAAGTAGAAGCAGCCCTCAAAGCCAATGTGCTGTCATAATATATTTTATGGACATGACTAAGAGAAGAATTAAATGTGCAGACTCATACAGAGAAAAGGCTAAAAACCAAACTTGTCATCCAACTTATTTTACAATGAGAGATAAGAAAATCAAGGGTATAATGAATCCATTACTTATTTTTTTAGATAAGATCTCCCTAGCTTTATTCCCATTTTAAAAGTACATTCAACTCAACACAAATGTTTTTGACTCCTCTTTGTGAAAGCTTAATGCCACAATGTCCTAGTTTAGTGACTTTCAGAGAAGAACACAAATATTGCTGAGACAAAAATGCTGACAGCTAGACTTCAAAAATAGTTTTGGATGAACTCAGATTACGAGTAGTTCATACGCACTTTCCAAAAATGGACATAACAGCTGGAGAATTTTTCCCCCCATCCAAGAGGTTACTGTGGTCTGTGGGTTTCTTTGTGTGGGAGCTTGCATCTTCATACAGAGAAATATAAGAAAACAGCCTGCAATACAACACAAAAATAAACCAAAATGTAATATAAAAGTTTCTGAGGTCTTGGGAATTCTGGGCAAAGTTAGTCAATAACATTATGGAAAACAAAGCTATGAACTGTTTCTGAGGAGATTTTAGGCTCTAGAGAAGCAATCAATTTGAAGGTGAGACATGCCAAATGGGCCAGAAACAGACCTTTACAGAGAGCTTTGTTAGAGTGAACTGTTCTATGAGGAGCGAGGCTGAAATGCAAACCAGAGATTTTAAAGAAATCCCGCAGTTTACAATGTACAGGGTGGCAGATTAGATGAGCACAGTTAACAGTTTCTGCTTGCGGATTAACCCATGAACTCATGAACATTTATTTCTTTTCTGGCATCTCTTCAGCCATCAGAGCAGATGCATATTTGCTTATTCGATGTAAGTTCCCAGGAGATGCTCCAGCAATGTTGGAATCAACAGGAGGACTTCCATTGCCCTTGGTGCACATTAGCTCAGGTGCTGACTCATGGCAAAACCCATCAGCACAGGCATATGCATCTTCTGTGGAAAATACTGCTTCTAGGGACACAATTTGTGTACCAGCTGGGTCTGATACAGCACAGGATAACCGGTCCCAATTTCACCTCCCACACCACCCAGCTGCAGGTGCTGCATCCTGAAAAGCTGCAGCAGTTCTAGTTGTCACTAATTCTACTCCTCTGTCACTCCAGGGGTTCATTTTCTTCCAGTTTTGCTCATGGGTGTAGCAGACCTGATTGCCAGCTCTCCATTCATAGCGATGTGCGAATCATCCCACCAGGATATGGTTTGCATTTCAGAGGACTGAACATGCCAGCATTGTAGTCAGGTTTTCAGTGGCACACATGGTCACCTGAGAAAACCAAAGGTGAAATTTAACCTTGGTTCTACACATTCTGTCTGTGCAAGGCATGGAAGACCAAGATGAGCCTCTTCCAAGTCCATCTTGAACTGATTAAGGAAGGGGATCACTGTGTACCAATTTACACTTTTAGTCTCAAAACTGCAGTAGAAATTTATCATCCTGTCAACTCTGGTTCCCTGAAGTACTTTCCAGATAGAAGTTCAAAGGGGGCCAATGTATTTTTCCATTGGCAGCTACTCTTCAGCATATTAACATTTTCCTATAGGTAGCATTTTCATCCAGTGCAATGCAATACTTCCCTGAAAAGCAAGGGAAGTGATGGAACAGCAGGAATCTTCCCTCTGCAGGTATCAAAGCACAAATATGCCTTTCTCAATTATTTCTCCTTTTTTTTTTGCAGTATTATCTGCTATAAAAATTTTCTTAAAAAAAGAAAACCAAAAGCCATGGTGATATTGAGCATTCGTTTTACAGGTAGCAAGACAAATCAGGCACATATATTGCTGCTTCAGGTCTTTATCTTTTATTCTTGCCCACTGTGAGAAGAGAGGAAGCATGTGGAGATGCTGCTGTTGGATTTTGACTTGGCACAGGAGAGGGAGATCTGGTAGAAATACCAGAGCTGACCCAGAGCTGCAGGATGCTGTTCTGGACTGTGAATCCCTCTGATTGGTGAGGGCTGCTTGACCCCAGCACTTTGTCTCTGGTTGTTCAGTCCCTTGTCCACCATGGTTAGTATTAAGTTTCCCCACAATTACTTCGGAGAGTTTCTACGAGGCAGCTTGTGTGCTGACAGACAAACAAGGGCTCTGCAGTTTCAACATATAAATCCAAAAATAGGAAGTGCAGGCAGAATCTCTGTGTTCTGGAGAGGAGCAGCATGCAGGCATACATGGCTCCGCCAGCATGAGCTAACAGGAGATGATGTTTCCTCTTTATAAAGCACATTTTTAGGATCCTTGCTCAAAAGACCGTAGAAAGGCCTATGGAAAAATATGGCAGATTCTCTAGGTATCTTCACCAAAGCGACTGATGAAAGTATGTAAAAATTGAAAATAAAATACTATTCAGCTCTTCCTTAACAAATAGAGTAAGTATATTGCTTTATACATAGAGACTGTATCCACACACTCTCATGACTAATCTGATGAAGCATACTGTTTTTTTCTTATCTTGATTTAATGATATCTACCCTTTCCAGACATCTAAAAAAAGCTAATTGGTGTTTTCATGGAGATAGACATTAAAGGGGTAGCCTGCTTTTGAAAATAAATTTTCTAGAGAATCCTTCTGTACCTTCAGCTTTCATCTTTCACTGAATTACTTGATCTGGTGACCACCAGTAGGCAGGATGTGCCAGACACTTAGGAAGAACATAACCTGTTTCTTCCCATTTTCAGTACTACCATCTTCCCTGACTTTTATTTTTTATCCTCACTTTCTGCTGGCAAAACAGAAACCCTCCCCTCCTTTGTGTTTCCTTTATTTTTGCCACCAAGAAATATATCAGAAAAATTGGACTTGTGTTTTCCAACTTGACTGTTACACATGTCACCCCTCATGGGCTTCTCACGTGATATGGAAATTAATCCCATTGTGGTCAACAGTGAGAGGAGGTCAGATGGGACCACAGTCAGCTGCTTCTTGAGCTGGACTCGCAGGAAGGTGGCCTCAAAACAGAATTCACAATGCCCAACAAACCGAGTCGCAAGCTGTCTAGAACCATTCCCAACAGGGCAGGATCCAAAGGGATGGCACCTGCACCCTAACAAGTTTCTGACCTATTTCCTACCTCTGGATGCAAGTAGCATCTTCTGTCACTTAGTATTTATATCCTTGATTCTTCTCTGGAATTAGGTGATCAAATAATTTGAATTCTATAAATCGAATGTGATTTCAGCAGGATTTTTTTTTTCCAAAAGGGGTTTGTCCCAATTTTTCTTTCCTCTTTACATCCATAAAGCATCCAGTGGGAGTTGACAGAAATGGGTCCATCCCTTCAGCCTGATGTGCATCAGTCCTCTCAAGATAGGTAAAACAAATGTCAGAAGAGCCCCTTCAGTTTCTGGAGCAACAGGGATACAGATGACAGCTCACAGTAGTTTCAGCAGTGTAAGCATCTTCTTGTTCAGGCTGTGCAATCAAAGGAGGTTTCAGAGCAATCCTCAGGGACTTCCCTCAAAAGCAAATGTCCTTCTAATCACTCCAGAAGGGATGCCCAAAACAAAGGGATGATTTTCTTGCTTCTATTAAATGGTAGGGAATAAAATTTGCTCCAGGAAAAATCTGACTGCTCTTCATCCAGTACAGAAACAAAGGTGGGGGGAAAAGAAAGAACATGATTTTTCTCTGCTGTCCCCTTGTCATAGGAACAACGTGAAGAGAATATTCCAAACCTCAGACCTTTCCCTGCCAGCTTCTCTCCTCCTTGCTCACAGTGATTATTTCAGAGGCACAAAGGTATTTCTTTTGCTACTGAGTGTGTGTCAGAGCACGGTGCTGTTCAGTCTAACACTATGAGGCAACTGCAGATGCATGCCTGAGTTGCACATATGTCAAGAGCACTGAAAGAGCATTACAGCATTAGGAAGAGAGAAAAGTCTGGTTTTGATTACTGATAATTATAGATAAGCTGTAGCTGACAGTCATTTTCTGACCGCAAACTCAAATCAATCAATTAAAGACTGCATGCAGCAGCACCCCTGTTTAATCATTTCCAGGCTCTTTAAAATGATCCATTACTCTGATAGCATGTCAGAGCTGCTGTGTACTGTTTGTTGTTGCTGCTGTTGGTCAAATACACAGCTGCTTTCAGGCTAATTTCAAGGACCGAGTTCACTATTAAAAAAAAAAAGAGAAATATATCTATTTATACATTAGCCATAACTATTAAATCACCCTCTTGGTTTAATTAAATAAACATTGCAGCTGATGATTTAAATATCTTTTGGGTATTGTGGGTATCATGGATAAGTGCATTTTTAAATGGAATGTATCAGTGTTTCATCATGGAGGAAAAGGTGATGAAATAATGCAAGTTCAACTCTATTCCTCCTTTGTTCCTATTTTCAAAGGTTTTTCATGTGGAATTTCAAATACAGGAGAGAAGTTTGTAGTGGTACTTGGACAAAGAGTTGCTGCCAGACTGTTAGAATCTTCACTGGAACCACTTTGACAAAACTGATTGTCTTTTGCTGAAATTTGTTTTGTTCCCAAGCTTTCAAAAGAGATGTTCTGATGGTTTAGAAATTATCAGTTAACATTTTCAGAATATTATATTTCCATTTTTTGCTTTGAGAGAATTTTTAAATCCAGTGTTTTAAAATATTGACATATTTCATGTCACATACACAAAAATGCTAAGTGAATGAAGTTATTATTATTTTATCAAAATGAAATATTGTGAATGATATAAGATTCTTTTTCATAGGATTTTCCTTCAGGGTGAAATTTTCCATTTTTAAAATTATCTGATTAAAACTTTCTGTAAAAACTCTGGTTTAAATAAATTAATAATTGTAATGGAAAAAATTCCATCAGCAATTTTTCAGTCAAATTCCAAATAAAGGTGGATAATAGCCTATGCACTCCAGGTGATGTAATCCAGCATAGCACCAATTAGTGACTTGACTAGATTTATCACAAAGGCTCAGACCCATCCATGGAGCAATAATGGTGACTGTCATTTAAGTATATAGGCCAGTTACATACAGCAATCAAAATAAATTAAATATTAGAGAAAATAGCTCAGCATAATGCTGAGATGCAGGACTTTGGGTTTCTATCACCACCTTTGTCATTCTGTGTTTCCTAAACTATATTTAGTCCACAAATTTTAAATGTTTGGTAGAATCTGAGATGCTTCATTTCAATTAAACAATTCAATTTCTAAGATAAATTGAATGAAACCAGATAAACCTACTTCTTTAAGAAAGGGTAATTTTACTAAGCAAGGGTATCTGTACCAGGATTCAACACATTTTAATAAATACATTTGAAAATAAATGTGGACTGAGGTTCCTGATTGTATTCCCGTATTTCACATAAAAGACTAAAAAAGGATCTCCATTCCACTGTTTACACTACTCAAAAAAAAACAAACAAACAAAACCAAAAAACATGAGTAGGAAAAGCAGAGCATCTCCAACATTATAAAGTCAAAGCTGGTTTCTGTCAAGCGCTGCAATTGTGTCTCAGCTTGTTACCTTTTGACATCTCCAGCACAGTCCCCTTATACAAATCCCACAGGCGCTAGAGATCAGTAGGGCCTTCCAGGACACAGCTCATCTCATCCCCAAGCATGAGGAGCTGAAAGTGCCAATATCTCACCGCAGTCACCAAGAGGAGCTGAAGGTGACCAGCTTAGCTGTAGAAATGTGCGTGTGGCCATGTAAAGCTCCTGCACAGAATCACATCTCCCCGGAGAACTGGGATATCTGACTTGTTTTCCTCCTCCAGAGGGCTCTAGGTAGGCTGGTGTTAGGAATTCACTGCCATCATAGCAAGCAAATCCCACCACATTCTAGTTTGGAACAATTTTGGGCAGAGGTTGCTGTTCCTCCCCCTGTCCCATGAAGAGAAAATGTCTTCTGTGTGCAAGGTGTGCCCTCATGGAAGCAGCCCATGCTGCTGGCATGTACAAACATCTGTGTAGGCACACTTATCAGAGTCCCCCTCCCACTCCCCAAAGGAAAAAAAGGGCTTTTAATTCAGTAGAGATGCTTTTAAAAGGCTCTTTACTGTTGTTTATTGAGGTGAACTTCCTGTTGATCTCCTTAAGGATTTTGCCTGCCTAAGGAGCTTCAGCAGGACCCAGTGGCAGGGTGCACAGCAGAAACTCTTTGTCCCCTCACTGGAAAATTATCAGCTGATCTGAATACCCTCTTGTGAAATTGTTTATTTACAGTGTTCATCATGGAGCTTTTACACTCCACTGATGGCTTGAAATTTTAGCAGTTATTTATAATCATGTTAAATAAGACCACATTTTTATTCCACTCACAAGTAAAGTTAGTTATCAGATTACATGTCTGCTTCATTCCTTTTATCTGTGATACAATGCCCTGCTCTCAACAACGGCATCAAATGAACTTACATGTCCGACTATAAATCATGCACATGTCGAAACAATAATGCTGAAAGGATTATCATCACCCTCTGTAATTACAATAATGGAAAACAGATACTGAAAGGACGTTTTTCTAGTCCTTGAAAAATCCCTGAAGAGGTCAATTTACTTTTCTTTGGGGAATATTTAACACAAGTAAAGTTATTGGTTTATACGTCTGTTGAAAGAACTGAACTTTAATAAGCATAATGTCACAATACAAATTTAAAGTATATTTTATTGCACCATTATGGTGGGGGTCTCCAGATGGTCCTGATACACATAGTTTTATAAGGAAGTGCTTTTTTGACTGAGAACACTGATCACTGTCTGATGAAGTCCAGTGTCATAGCTGAGGTGCACTACTGTTTTTGGGAACCTGTTGCAAGTAGCAGGAGAAAATATCATCCCCCAAGACATGGCAGGCATTTTCTTTGGGAGCTGGGTTGTAGTGGAGCTGGGTGTGATGGTTTGCCAGAGATTTTGGAAGAGAAGAATTTGTTGCATCTCTTTGACCAGCTCTATTTAAGAATGGATCTATGGGGTATAATAAAAGAAAATAAACACTAAGAAAAAGAAACCGCTACATACCATCTTTTTTTTTATTGTAAGAAGAGTGCATCCAACTCTTAAGACCTGAATTTTCAGCTCTGAAGTCTAAATTGAGTCATATATTTTAGGACTTGAGTAAGTCTTGGTGGATTCATAGGCTTTTTTTGTCTTCATGGCGGCCAATTCTGTACCACAGAATTTCTTAATCCAATTTTTGAAGGCAAAAACTGACTACTGTAGCAGATAAATGCCACATCTCTTGGTGTTTGCCTCTACTGTTGTTTCCCTGCCATCCAGAAAACCATTTTTAAGCTAATGCTATTCTGACTATGGAGAAATAACCTTCAACTTGGGTACTGTTGTGATAGGACAGGAGCTCAGATTTAAATGATCAGTCTTTGCCCATCCAGCACATTTTGACTTTAACAGGGTAAGGTGTACTCACAGGTGCAGTTTGTCAGCTGAGGGGGCAGCAACCTCAAGCAGGCAGAAGCAGCAACCTCTTCCACTGGTGTGGTAAGAGCTGGAATTCCACAGCCCAAGCCACAAGGTTTTGGTTGCAGGAGTAATTCGCCTGCTGCTTAAAGAAGGCAGCCACAACAGAACCACACCAAAATGCTCAAATGAGAGTTATTATCCACCTGCACGGCATTTTGCAACTCAACCTTCTTCTCTGGTTGCTCTTGCCACCAGGATTCTCTAGCATGTCGTGTCAGCTTTGTCCACCATCATCTGCAGCGGGGAAGACACAGTTCTGTCTCTGGATTTCCAGATGGACACAGAGAGAAAACAGCAACTGAAAGGAAAATGTGGAATAAAAGAATACCTTATGAAGAAGCACTGTTGAAGCAGCTTACTGGCCACATCGGGTCTAATTCCATAAGGCACAGTTTATGTTTATGCTCTTGGAATGACAGCTCACAGGAATGACTGAGATAGTGAATATCCCCAAAACGAACGCTTTATTGTAGAGCTGTTCAGAAGAGCTGCTTGGTAAAAAATTCCACCTGAATTTCTCCCTCAACAAGCCCATCTCACCCTCCAGCTTCTCCCTGCCACGTGCTTGGGAAAGGAGCACTCCCCCACAAGGAGCTTGTGGTTAGGGAAGGGCTCTCTCCATTTGAAGAGGGCTTGCTTTCTCTCCTTGCTAGCTGGCAACTTGTTTGTCTCCTGGTAGTGCCTGTGGAAGCTCTTGCGAAATGTGTGGGTTGCCAGAAGAAAACATTGCTCTGTCCTGTTTACAGAACCCAAGCTCCCTTAAAACAAACCCATAATGGTTAAAGTGAGAACCTTGTGTCCTTCTTCAAAGGGTGGCCAGCACACAGATGGCCTACCTGGGGCACAGGCTGAATGCAGCTTTTGAGAAACATAATTCGTTCTTTTCTTCTCATTTGGTTACGGGAAGAGTAAATTGCCTTTTTCCTAAATGGGATCACCCCTTTTCAGATGTCTTGGAGGAGTTAGTCCTGCAAAGCCAAAGTACTGAACATGAATTGTCCATGCACGAATGTCAGTATGAAAAGGAAATATGGGCTTGGTGAAGTTACATCTACAAACCTAGGCCAAATCTGGAGTAAATCTGGTAGTAAAGTGTCCTGAATACGAGCTGGGAAGCTAACATTTGTAATCCATCCCTGAACACAGGTCCTGATTCCTTTCTCTTGTCTTCTGATGATCTGATCGGTCTTCTGGGGTTATCCATTTTCAAAATTTGAATATGTGGTCAGAGGCTGGGATTCATCTTCTCTAGTTTTAGGGATACACAAAACGAGCATATATATCTGAGCTTGTCACTGAAACTCCTTTCAGTCAACAGAGGTCTCTTCAGCATAGACAACAGAGTCTGGGGTCAGGTGAAACATGCCCTAGACTTCCCCTGATAAACTAACTGGGTCTCAAAGAACTCTAAGGTGTGATTACCTGACTAGCTCTGATCTAGACACCTACACTGTAGCCCCCTAAAATTAGGAAAGACGGATCCCGGTGAAGGAAACGAGTGTGAGCAGATCTGGTAAAACTTTACTCACTCTATAGATACTGAGCACCAAATTTTTTATTTTTTCCTTTCTTTACTGGACTATTGCAAAGAGCTTTACCCTAGATAAGAATTTCTCTGATGTATGATTTTGCAGGGGCACCTCCCTCTTGTCAGCGTAGCCAAAGTTCCCATTGGAGAGCCAGAGGCACTCTTTTGAGAGCTGGCAAGTTTAGACTGATGGAACAGTCCATTGTGCCCTCACCACCAGGAGAATCAGTACACAATTAGTCCTAGATCTAGGAGAGTCATAAATTACCTTGGCAGCCACTTCTCTGAGTGTGAATGTGGACCACCTGGAAATGGTTGTGCAGGAGACCTTCATGAGGACTGGAAACTTGCCCTTCAAGTCAATAATATTTTGCTTAAATTCTGTGAAGGCCTCTATAGACACGACGTCCTTGGGCACTTACCCTGTGCTTGCTCGTGCCCCACAAATACAAACAGGGCCTTAGAAAAGAGCTTCTTGCCAGCTCTCAGACCTTCCAGTCACCTCCCAGACCTCCACCCACTCATTTCCTGAATGGCACCTTTCAGAGTTCTTACCACACCACCGAAGGAGCAGGTGCTAATTCTAACTCTAAATAAATATTTCCTGTGTCCTTTATGGTCAAATCTGAACCAAAGTAGCCTTCTTCAAATTTCCTGCCAACTCATCCCAGGGAAACAGTGAGAGTTCATGCTGTCTTTGTACATTGTCAACACTAGATAAGATTGTTGTTGCTACGAGGTGCTCCTATGACTAAGAGCAGAGCTGATATTTGTTTTCGGGGCGCAGTGTCATGGACTCCATGACATGGCTCCAAAAAAAAGATAATAGTACAATATATATAATCCTCATGAATCTTGCATTTGAAGCAGACTTTAAATCTTCTGCTGAGACAGAATTTTGGCAGCCCTTCATCTGAGAGCTTTATTACATCAGGTGCAGTAGTCAGCTTGCAGCCGTTCAAATTCATGTAAATAGACATAAACACAAAAACCACGTTTACTTTCTACTGCATCAAACTTAAAAGATAAAGCCAGTGTCCAGCATTTCTGATCCCCCCTCCTTTGCTCCAGTATTTCTCAGATGGGATGCAGGGAGAGGAATGTCACGCAAAGCACACTGATATATCACCCTGACCCTAAGCCCTAAACCATCAGACAATATTACTCAGTCAAATTACATTCAGCTCTGCACAAACATCTAAAATAGATGAGCCTGAAAGAAGAAATACTGCCCTCAGACATTTCAAAGGCATTTGCAAAAAGATACGACTCAGGATTTTAGAGTTCTTGTTTTCATTACTCTGTGCTCAAGTATTGGCCAAGTATCAAAGCTCCCGAAAACAACAAGACAACTGGGATATGCAAAAAAAGGGAAAAGAGCCTTCAAATTGTCCCTTGAAAGAAAGACCTTTTTTTCTCTGAAGTTTTAGTCTCTCCTTCAAGGCTTCATTTTTACTATATTTTTAAATCAATCTAGAGTGATTCTTTAATTACACTGCTATCAATATAGCAACAATATATCCTTAAAGCATTATAAATTCATACTGAAATTAATCTGCCCAGACCCCAGGGTCCAGACTACCATCTGCAGTCTCAACATACAATGCTCTTTTGTTTCGCCCTTCTAATTTAGCCTTTGGAAAGTCCTCTGTGACAGCCAAATCAAGTGGTTTCAGAGAGTGGCAATTCTTGCAGCTACATTTCATCAATCATTTCCACTTTGTTCCCTTTTAAAAAAAGTGCATTCAATTTCCACTTTAATTAAGAAGCTGAAAACACAAGGTGAGGCATAAATAACAGAATGACTGTAGAAAATACATGTCACCAGCAGAGCTGACTATCTCTAGAAATGAAATGGACTTTTCCAGGTGATTGAAACACTGCTTTTAATAGCATCAAATGTTAACTACTGTATATCTCAGTGATCCAAACTGAGTCATATAAAAATTTGTCCTTATCGTCAGGAAAATAAATAAACACAATAGAAATGTGACACCCTCCTGTAAAGCTGTACCAGGGTGATACTTACAGCTGTAGAACACTTTCTGTAATTCTTGTTTTTCCTCTTATATGAACCCTTCACAAAGAAGAAAAGAAGGTTTCATCAGAAGAGAAATTTTGTGAGATGCCAAGGGAATTTTTTCGTAACTTCCAGTTTGCAGGACTTCATCCTTTTGGTTATTTTTTCCCCAGAATTTTGGAAGACAAGAAACATCCTTACTGAAATAAAAAAGGACATCAAAGAGCAAGCAATAGTGACAATATCCAAACATTTTATTTTTTAATTGAAATGGTATAGTATTCTTTTACTGCATTGGCTATGGTCCACAGAATGCCTGAGGTCTATTGTATCAGAGCCTGTAGCTCCTTCTGAGTGCTGTTTTCACCAGCTGCCTTATTTCTCTTTTGCTGCATGCATGCCTTCTCCAAAGAGTTCTGCTGAACAACATCCTCTCAGTATTTTTATTTATAGGTTAATGCATGCCATGATTGTCTGTGTCAGCAAGGCACTGGAGCTGATGATTCAGGATGTCCAGCGCTGTGTCTTTGGTTTCACAGATTTATGGCACTGGCCAAGAGGAGGAACTTACCTGAACCTCAGGTATCCTTGCAACAGTTCAGGAAATGGTAGGATCAAGCAGGATGTTTCTGCTCCCCATTGGTGGATTACTACTTACAGCAAAGCCAATATTGCTTCTCTATCCACTCTCAGCCCCCAAATTTTTTTGCAATCAACATTTTCCCACAAGACTTCCTTGGTATTTATTATTTTAGTGTGATCTAAGCTTGGACGGTGTAACCTGGGACATGACATACGTTTTTAGGACTCTGTGGAATAAGCTGACTGCCTCGAGTGGTTTAGGGGTGAGGGCAGAGGAGGAGACTAAGTCAGTAGAGGAGAGGGGAAAATTTGGGTTGCTGCACTTAAAGGATGAAGCAGAAGGTGGCCAAACTGCTGTGCCAGGGAAGCACCAGCACACACTGATGGTGGGGTCTGAGGATGAATATTAGGAGTGGGGAGTCTAGAAAGGCAATTACCTAAAGTCAGTGGACAATGGAGAGTTAGAAGTGGAGTAAAACAGCAGATGACTTGGCTCTGAATGGCAGGTCTCCTCTATTAGCCTTGCTATGCTAATTCCCTCGCCTATAACTCAGAAGCAATAATAAGAATACTGATCTCCAGGGCTTTGTGGGCTTTTACCATGTGATTTATAAATGCTGTTTGTACAGCACTGACTCCAACAGTGCTACTTAATGTGAATAGGCACTTAGGAAGGAGGCACACAGCAAGTGATGCCTGAACCTTAACAGTGCAGACAGCAACTCTGCAAAGAAAAATGCGATGACATCTTTAGGGTATTTTTCTCCTTCTTCTTGCACAGACTGCAGACTTTCAACCAGGGCTCCCAATGAGTGAGGAAGGTGCAGCTGTGATCCATGCACACCCTGCTCCTTGCCAGGTTTCCTCCCTGGCAGTGCACCAGGTCCAGGTGAACTCCCTAGCCACAGACTCCTGCTGTGAATTTCCTGCTCAGTGGGATGCAAAATCCCGAAGTGGCAGAAAAATGCATCTATAAATTAAAATTATTCTGGTTTTAATAACCAGAGTGAGGCAGAGAGGAGTGTGTACGGAAGCGTATTTGTAGAGAGGAGGTCCCTTTGCCTAGTGAAAGAAGCAAAAGTTACCCAGGTGGTTAGGCTAAAGAATGACAGTAGATACTGGCAGCCGTGAGTGAATATCTGCTTTAGAGGCGTGACCCCTTGATCAAGCAGTGAAAAACTTTCAAAATGTCATATTTGAGAGAATGAAGTTTTCTTTTAACTAATACAGTATGAAAATACAGTTATAGAAATGAAATTATCAGAGAATCCTTCTGAAGTTGGTTGGTGAGGCCATCATGTTACTTTCATCACCCTGAGTATTGATGAAGCCTCTCTTATTAAAAGAAGTAACCATACATCTGAGCAGAGAAGACCAAAGTTTTGTTCCCAGAAGTGAAAGATAAAGTACAAACACTGCAGTTTTTCAGAACTCTTTTCCCAGTTCTCTTGATATTTTCAAAGGAGGAGTGAAACAGGAGTCAAAATTATTCTGCCCTGAAACAAAATACATTTCAGTTCAGGATTTCATACAGAAAGATATGGTCAAATTTTGTCAATCACATCACCATCACATTTTACTGTGCCTGTTAAGAGCTCAATTAAACCTGAGAAACCTTTACAAAGTGAATTTTTTTTATAGCTGCCTTGATTACACCCTGTTCGTAAGTCTGAACCATGTGCGTTCCCTCACTGCAGTACATGCTATAAACAGCTGCCCTGAGGGGGGAGAATAGAAAGTGGAAGAATATTTCATCAGGTAATTAGTACTATTAAGACATATATATCTATATAGATAGATAGATAAGTACATATATTTAAATGCTACAAAAGCTTGGCAGGATGCAGCATGGATCTATATCTGACACATAAACATGAAAGTCTGGCCTCATTCTTTCTTACAAAGTATTTATATTGGAAAAATTGGTTAAACATGTTCTGCATCCATGCAGACTGAGGATGTTCCACAGCACCACAAAGCCAAGTGATTCTACAACATATGAGAGCTGCTCTTCCGAAAGCTTAGTTTGTAACGCTATAATTATTCTGTAAATTGGACTGGAATGTAGAAATATTTTTTAAAGTCAAATTTTATTTATACAAACAGACAAAACAAACAGGGAAATCTACTATTAGGTTGTGCTACCATAAAACATTTCAGAAATAAGAAGGATGATTTCTGAGAAACAAAATATTGCAAAGGCTTTCCTACTTCCTTATAGAGCTGTGAACATTCAGCACTTTAATTGCCACTCTGGTTAGTACTTGTCATCTTGAAAAGTTTCATTTTCAAGGCAGTTTTGGTAGGCAAATATCTACAGGCCTTTCAGATACAGTTTGCTTGCTTTTTCTGACAAACTATTGTTGCATTACCCAACATACTCTATTTTTTTTCCCTGTTTACAGTCACAGGGATCAGGTTTTTATAATACTGTTACCTAAAGGGAGGGAAAAAGCCAAGAAACTCTTGGAGTCCTCCTGCAAAACCAAAACCCCTCCTGAAGGTTTTGTCAATGATCAGAAAAACTAAAACCAAAATAATAAAATGAAAGTGCTTAAACCTTTGCTCTATATTATTTGATCATCTATATGGGTTCCCTTATTTAAAAAAAAACCAAAAAAACCACTCTAATTCCATTTGCCAGCTCACTTCAGAAAGGTGTTTTGAGTGACTGATGAACATAGACCCTCCAGATTAAGTAATCAATGATGGTGTTCTCCTGCCAGGCACAAAGCAAACAGCAGATTTTTAGCAGAAGGACCTGGGTGTGTTGGTGATCCAAGGCATGGAGCTGTCTGGACATAGAAGCTCTTGAAAATAGCTACAACTCTTTCAACTGTACATCTCAAGGATTTTTAGGGAGGTGGCCAGATTTTCAATACCAGGGGAGGCTGAAGCATATGCACAAAACCAGACTCAAAGACGTTCTCTGAGTCAATGGCAAAAAAAAGAATGAGCCCTCGTCCCTGTGCTCTTGCCCTACTGTCTTCCCTGCACTTAGTGAAGCCATTTAGGGCTGGACAGCTGATGGCTTGCAGAACAGCACAGAGCACTGTGGAGTTTCTCTTTTCCGTGAAAAATGTGAGGAGTTCCTCTGCCAGTGTCTGGAAACCTCCCCTCTCAAAACTGTCTTGACTTCCAGAAGCGAAGATAGAGCCCTCCTCATCTCCTGGACCACCACAGGTTAATTGGCACTCACAAAAATGACCACAGCTGTTTGCAAGATGTTGTTGGGTCCCCTCTGAGACTATCATTACCTGCCTAGAGTCAGTGCAACACTGATATGTAATTTATTCCTTTGGAAGGGCTCCACCGTCATATAACAAAATACCATAAATCTCCCCACGAATGTCATTGCCTTGGGATAAGCCAGCACTGAAAGGCTGGAGGGATTGCTTTACATAACTGAGTTTGCTGCTTGGTCTTGCTGTGAGATAATGATTCTTAAAGTGTTTTTCTGGCACCTTTGTTAGGACAGTGCCTCAGACACAGTATATGGGAAATCAAACTGGTGAGCATTAATAAATGTTCACATGTGCAAGTGCTATTTAACTATGGAACATAACATACACTTTCAATTTCTTTTCCCCCTACTAGGTTAGAAGACAACACTAGGTGCTGCTTGTGGTCTGGATGACAGCACAGTCTTCCCTTGGACGTGGACATTGTAGGATCGAGCCAAGAGGTGGCAGTACTCCTCCACCATTCCCAGCCCAGGAGGGGCCTCATCCCACTGCAAGGTTCATCTTTGCAGCATCAGTATCATCAGCTTCTCCTCTGATTTATTTATATTTACAGCAGAGGGAAAATAAAAGTTCCATATTTCTCCTGGGCTGGAAGTGTTTCCCTTCAGCAGGGGAGCTACCTTGGGTTTCGGCATCCTGCAGCAATGTGGGGCACCCCTGCCACCTCCACTGTACAGGAGAGCCCACAGAGCTGCAACAGGTCCCTGACTGCAGAGGAGGTTTTAATTTTGCTGAGGAGCACGGTTCTTAAAATGCCATAAACTGTGAACACACAGCTGCAGCAGTTTATGGACTGCAAAGAAACTCTGACTATTTTATCCTGCGTATTAATTCAAAGGGCATGCTTTGTTATTTCCTGTTTCATTGTTGTTTGTAAAATAGTTTAATGGGTAGTGAGCAGTAAATTGTTTAAAATCTGTTGTGCACATTGATGCGGTTTTATATTGCTAGAGAGGGAAGGATTTCACTGCTTGGGTGTGAGGGAGAGACCAAGATTATCCTGATAATGAAAACCACAACCAAGGCATTTACTTTGGAACAATTGCTTCAGTGACATTACCGTGTAGATATTTTAATCAGAAATAAAAGTGCTAATCCCCAAATGCAGGCCTAACAACAATCGAAACAGCTGCATACTTTCACAAAAAAAAAAAAAAAGAGGAAGCTTAGCTATTAGTAATGAGGTTTACATGCAGCCAAGGAGAGCATTTTCTGTCAAACAAAAGCGACCCTATTTAAAATATAAAAGACAATGTTCATTAAGAACTGGTAATGACCTAATGACAGAACTGGTATGGATCACTACCTCACAGTGTCTAGGGTGTTGTACCTGTGAAATTTTCTCACGGATAGTAAAAATATCTACCACATAGCAGAGGCAGCGAGAATGAGAGCAAAGGGACTGGCTTGCATCCACATGGCCAAACTCTCTTTACCTCTCCTCAACATCATGGACTCATCTATCCTGACTTCTGGGAACAGTCCCTGCCTCATGCTCTCCCTTGAACAGTGCCTAGGAATGCTAGCTAGCACAGGACACCCTAACAATATAGATAGAGAAGGGAGTGTATTTACTACGTGGTTTCCTGAGCAGGGCAGCATGCCAGCAGTGAATCAGCAGAGATGGCTGTGCAACAGTACCCCTGTCTGTGTGCTGGCACTGCTCGGTTTGCTGGTGTGGGTGTAGCCAAAGAGGTTATGTGTGAGCTGAAGTCCTGCCCACTGCGCAGACAGCCCCAGGATAGCAGTCCCTTTGTGCCTGGCAGAGTTGCTGTCCCAGGCTATTGCAACATGCATGCATGTGTAGCTGGTTCTGTGTACTGCTCACTAAGGTTCCTCTGCAAAGCTGAAACTCTTTAAAAAATCCATTTTCACTCCGGGTCTTTTTTTGGACTTCACAACCTGTGACTTCTCAATGTATCATGTCTGGAGTGAATCGAATTCTGACCACATTTCTGGTCCTTCTCCATGAAAGCACTGCCTCTCTTCTGTGTGGCTTTCCTGATTCACCTTGGTGTCAGACAGATCAGAATCAGTCCCTAAGCCTGGTTTCAAAATAAATGAAAGGCAATAAGACCTCTAGTTCCTGCAGAAGGCCAAACACCGAAAGGGAAACTCACAAGAAGGGATCCTCATGCAGCCTGAAAATCCTCTGATCTCTATGCAGGCATCATAAATAGTTTGAACAATAGTTCCAGGGAGTCCTTCCCAAAGCACCTGTGTACCTTACAGGAGAACCAGGTATCTTGGCAAAAGGAACCCTCTGAACTAAATAGAAAACCCAAAAAAGGGTGATTCCCATTTTTTGGAAAGATATGGCAAAAAGGTTTTTCTTCAGCTTCTAAAGTATTCAGCCTTCAAAGATGGTGGCAAACCCTATTTTACTATCTTTTTGGAATAAAAATGAAGGAAAAGGCTTTTACAGCAAGGCTAACTTCCATTATAAATGGGGTCATGTAAAGAACTATTGTTTTCCTTGTTTGGTTTTTGTACATTTACTTTTACTGAAAAACTTGAGGCAAAAGGGAAAAAGTTTCTTCTCACAGTAGTTAGGAGCAGTGAGGTGACTTCCCTGGGTTGGCCACTGATAAGTCTCTGGACTAGACACATGAGGGGTTTTGGATTTTGATTCAGCATTAACACTGGCCTGCCAAATTGCCGTGAGGGAACCATCTTCTCGCTGGTTGTTGGTCTTGACTGCTTAAAATGCCAGCTGTCAGAGCAGGAAATGTCATTCTTCCATCTCCTGCAGTGTCATCTTGGCTTCAGCCAACGGGTGCAAGTGCTAAGGCAAAAAGCCTCTTTCATCTGTACTTTTTCCAAGAGTGTACAGCTGTGACCCAGTAGGAATACGTTTGGGGTAGGATTATCAAAGACAGTAAGTGATATTCTAATTTTGCACACTTTGAAGGCATTAGCAATTTTGCGTCCATCTTCATGGAGAACAGAATTAAATCATTGTGAAAAAGCTTTTTTATAAATGCCACCTTACTTTTCCTTTTTGAGAGCAAACTCTCACCTTTTGTTAACAGGGTTTTAGGGGGGGTTTAAGGTTTTTTTAAATTAATTTTTTACATAGAGGCAACCCATCAATGTACCACTGCCTTCTTATGAGAAGAGTTGGGAATGGTCAAACATGTTACACAGCTGATCCTAGCAGCTACCAAATACACATCACGGGAAAAACATTTCTCCTTTTTACAACACCTTAAGCCAAAGTTAAGTGTATGAATTCAGGAAAGTTTCTCGAGATTTGTAACCATTCTAAATAAGGTAAAAAATTATCCACAGACTTGTTACAAAAGGCTGGTAGCAAACCTCTCCAGGTTTACTCACAGGCTTTCTAGTACTCACAGTTTCTCTCTGGGCCAAAAATTCTCTGAGGATGAACTTATTTCCAGTGGCTTTTGCCACTTTTGCTCTCATCCAAGCCAGAAAAGCAGAAAGCCATAGTAAATAATCAACTAATACAAACCTAAGCCATAATTAGAGTTGAGGCCAAAGCCACACCCTTGAACTTCACTGGTGTGTGGAGGCTGCTGTAAGTAGGAGGCTCAGTAAGATTTTGCTTTGTAAAATAAGGAAAGGTTAGAGCTGTGTTTGTGGTGGGACAGTGTTGGGGAGATGCTAAATAAACACCGGAGAAACAACCTTTCTCTGTTCCCAATGGACCTGTTCAGCTCAGTTGATTCCCACAGTTTTGAGGAAGCAGGGATTAACAAGGCGGGAAACACTAGAGCCCAGTTGCATTTATGGGGGTTGGCACCATGGCTCTTCTCATGGGATCAGCATCTCAGATCCAAGCTGTCAGTGGCCTAAGTCTACATGTGTCCAGAGAGGATTCGCATGCTCTCTAATCCACACACAATCTTTGTCTGAGGCTCATAGGGGGCAATCTGACCAAGGGAATATCCTTAGCTTAAATGCCACAAAGCTAAAACAATCAACTGGAGCAGCACAGCAGTTCAAAGTGGCAGAGGTGGGGGCCCAAGCTTCCTAAAGTGTCAGTAGGGATCCTCGGTATCACTGAAGTGTGATCCCAACAGCAAATAACAAATGTTTCCCCGAAGAGGGAACTGCGAGTGAACGGTATTTTTTCTCCCTGGAGCTCAGATTGCTGTCTGTGGGCTTCATTTTTCCAACTGTTGAGAATTTGGTAGGAGATAAATACCTGTTAATGGAAAGCTTGTTCTTTGGAATTATAGTGGGGATGGGACTGCTGAGGGCAGAGCATCTTCAGCAGGAAGCAGTTCCTACTGACTCTTCCAGCCAAAGCCTCATAACTCTCTTAGAAAGACTGCCTAACCCAAAAGAGTCCTCAAAAGGTCAAAGCTTGCTTTGTGGTTCTTTAGTGGAGCCCAGAGAGACTTTGAAATTAAAACCAAATATTTAAAACCACGTATGTACTTATTTACAAATCAAGGGACAATTCTTCCTTTTCTTTGCCAAACCTTCATTATGTTTGCCATGAAGCATGCATGTGAACATGATCTGTCCCCTAGCACTAGCCACTTCTAGTCACTATTAATTTTTGCAGTGACACATGAAGTGGTCTTTCCTGACATAGTTGGGAAGAGTAACTCAGCTATGGCAATAGTTTAATCCCTTTTTCTGTCCATGGCTCGCATAAAGACATTCAGTGCTTTTCACATTAAATCCCTGCACCTGTAGGATATCAGAGAAGGGCTACAGTAGGGCTGTGCTGTCTTGACACCATAAGGCTCAGCAGAGATAATCCCATACCAAGTATACCGGTGAGATGGGAGTGCCTGGCAGCATCCTCTCCTGGGCCCTTTTCCTTCATTCCTCTTGTGACAAGGTGAAATTCTCTGTTCGAACTTGGGATGACATGGACTGACACGTCTCTTCTACCCCCATCCTGACCAAGACTAATTTCTCCTCAAATTGTTTAGAATGAGACTAGGGTCACCTGTGCATGAGCTGTCAGGAAACGTGGTGCTTTCATTTAAACAGCAGGCAGCTATCAAAACAGCAATAAGAGAAGCTATCAGGCTTAATAATGGCATGCATTAAAAGTAAAATAACTCTCTGAGGTCCAGTAATGTTGCTTTTACCATTTGTCAGGTGTATAATCACTCTGGAGAATAAGAATAGTGAGGTCTTTGTAAAATCATGAATCAACATTCCCAACAATTCAAGTGCTGTGAGTAGGTCAGGTCAATACCCTCACGTCTCAAAAAACTACTTAAGCCCTTCTGTCTCCTGAGACCATTACATCAATAGATGCCTCCACTACTACAGAAAACGACAACTTGCAATGTAATACCAGGAGATCCCCTTTAACAGCTCCTCTATATTAACAGCTGCTGGGCTCTGCTCTGGGTGTTTGTCCTTGTTTCCGAAACCAGGCCATATATATTCCTCTGGTCTTCTGTGAGAAAAGCTTTTATTGTTTTCAGGAGGATCTCTTTTTCTTTTAAAACACAAATAATGGAATGAAGCAGGTAATTCTTAAGAAAAGACAATCAGAGTAGGAATCCTAAAGTGGCTAAGTAGGTTGTTTCCAAGAACTTAAGATAGTTTGGTTAATATTCAAAACTATGCACTTCTCATTCACTGATATTTGTTTTCAGCTTTGCCATCTTTATATCAGATAAAATCCCAGATATACTGTAGTTAATGGCAAAACCTATAACTTCAGTAGACCTAGATTTTAGCCACGCAGTTTATATAATCATCTGTGTTCGCACACCTTGTAGTGTCACATTCTTTTGTTGTATTTGCCATTTCCCACCTCAGAAAAGACTACTTCTCTCTGCTTCAAACCTTCCTTTATGTCTTTTACATATGTTGTTAAAATGTAACGAGTGTTGGCAATGACTGAAATGTTACTGCCTCAAATTATTCCCACAAGAGACAGTGGGGAAAGACAAATTGAATGGAAAGATTTTTTGCAGTATTTTTTTTCTTTAAATAGTGTCACATTCCAGTAACTCAAGCACTGCTCTGAATGTCTGTGATACCTCTCTGGCCACAAGACAAGGACACTGAAGGCAGTCCTGAAGTCTGTAGGCAGTGACCACTCCCCTGGTTTTGCCTGGGCAGAAAACTCAACACCTGACTTTTACCTGACCATTTCTCCACCAGTGAGACGCAGTACAGGCTTGGTACCTCCTCTATTAAATTGACAGTTTTCACTAAAACTCTGGGTGTTTAGTTATCTTGGAGCCTTCTACCACATTTTAAATTTTGTTTGGAATTGACTGGTGTGTGGGACAGATTCAAAGTGATAAATACACCACCTGCTTTCAACACACCTCTCAGGCCCCTGTAAAAGCAAGAAGGACAAGCTGTGTATGAGCTGTCTTTCTTGTGATGCTCACTAACACTTGGACCTCTTATGATTTAAGCCAGAAGAAGCAAGAACAAGGTTGGATGAAGTTATTTCTAGTGATTCTATTTGCTGATAATTATACAGAATAGTTCCTAGATTATATCTGGATGAAGAAAAAATAAAATTGTGTTGGAAATGTCTTAGACCATGAAGAAGGGGGCTTCTTCCAACTGCAATTTCTTTCAATATTGAAATATTGGAAGTTTTTGAGTATGAATGGAAACACGATTTTACAAGAAGTTCACAGCATGAAAAATCACTCTGCCTAGTTCAGCAAGGCACAGTTGAAAAGAAAATGTATGAGAATGGAGTTTGACTGACTCGTCTTTAATGTATTTATGCTCATAACAACTCTGTTCTCTTCCTGACCTCTTGTTTCAGTTATTTATTTCTGATGTTAAAAGTTCAGGCAGCAAATGCTCCTTGCTAGCTGTAATCAGTTTTCTGAATGGCGAAAGAGAACAATAAGATTTTGTTGCAACTGAGATGCACCTTAGCCCTCGCTGGTGAAAAATGTAAGCTATAGAAAGTCCTTTTCATCTTTTAGTAAGGGTCCATTATTTCTGTATATCTCTTTTCTGTGCCTTATAAAAAGGTTTGTACAGTAAAGAATGACTGACTATGTAGTAGTTCTTTCTTCTTTTGCCAAGCTCTTTTTAGCTTTGGCAGCAATTCTATTTTCCCTGTCATCATCTAATGTCTATTTATTTTACATTGCTACAAAGCCAGTGCAATTCCCTCATAAATCCCAGGTTGTGAAGATGAAGAAACATTTCTATTCCTTTTATTAAAATTCTCCAGTGTCCTCTTTACGATTCCTACCATCTAATTAGGTTTGGAAAGGTCATCAGTTTGAAAAACTCTTGGAAAAGAATCAATTGAATTAAGAGATCAGAGGTTGCCAAATGCCTTGCATTTCTGTGCTCTGAAATACCTGATCCATCTTGGTTGTCACAGGTGCCATAAGAGTGCTTGTCACTAATGTTGATCTAACTAACCTCATAACCTCACTCCCTTTCTTTCACCTCTGCCCTCCTGTCCTCCCTGGGGCTTGTGTGCACGCAAATACGTGAGGGTACAAAACACCCCCCCCCGCCCCCCCCTCCCCCAATTAAACTCTTAGGAAAGTGAAGATATAAAGGTATATATATACCTTTGCTGTGAATGCTATTTGAACAATTCAACGTTCTCCACAGCTACCTAAAAAGAAGATGGGAATAATGACAATGGGAAGCTCCACTGACTTATTGCCTTCCTCAGCGCAAAGCTGTGAATGTTTTATGGAATCAGGTTGGGACAATGCAGAACAACAAACATTATGTTAATCAGAAATACGTCAACTTTTTTTTGTTTTTTCCCATTTTGTAGCCAGTTACAAATACAAGAAGTTTTAAATTATTGCCCTCTCAGTGCGGGGAGAGAGAAAGTCTTCTGCATCATATTACTTCTCGCAGTGCAATAACAGATCCCTCACGTCCCAAAGATGTAAGTCTTGGATTCAATTCTAGGAAAAATTTTTAGAAGCAGACAGCCTCAGAGGATGCTGCGATGTTTTCTGAGCTTGCATGGTGTAGACACTGTTTCACAGCTACTTGGTCACTAATGAGCTCCCTGTTAACGTGCTGCAAGACTGAAGTTGGAGCTGCCAAATAACAGGCAGGTTCCGAAGATGCTGTGAAATAAAAGCGAAAGATAAGAAGTGCTACATTGAAGCAGCAGCAGAAAAAATGCCTCCCCCTGGAGTGTTTAGAAGGCAAGGTCTTGGACAGAAGTAATTCCACCTTCATGCCTTTCCCTGCGTCCACACTCCTGCAGGGAGGAGTGATTGACTCATTCTGTCATCTCATCCACAGCACAGAGTGGCACAAAAATCAGCAAATCTGGTCTGCTAAAAATGATGAGTATCATACCTCCTGCGAACACAGTTTTCCAACTCACAGTCTAAAGAGATTGAAACAGGGCTGAATTTACCTTCCATGGATATTTTTCAGGATTTCACTTCTTTGTTATTAATGCGTAAAGAGCGAAGTGGTGGTTTGTTTTTCCCAACTTTCATTAGATCCATCTCAGTTTTTGAGTTCCTAACTATGAGGTAACTTATTATATAACCACAAAATGATCGTGATATGCACAGAAAAGTGTAAGGTTAAGCACTTTGTTTTTGCAGCTTTTATTCTGGAGTCCCGAGAAGGCCATGGATGTTCTCCATTTAACAGCCACTGTCCCCCTACTGTGCATCTTGAGCCCTGAAATTAAGTTCTGCTGAAATGTAAGGCTTATATGTTTTACATTGCATTTTAGTATTAAATATGATGCAAACAGGACCAAAAATCGAAAATATCTGAGCTTTTAATTTTCTTGCTGTGTCTCCTTAATCAGAAAAAAAAAAATTGAACTCTTCATGCCCTCCTTGTACTAATGCATCATTTAAGAGGACATTGAAAACATGAGTTCACTCAAGAAGAGGTTAGGAAAATGTCTTTTAATACAACTGTATTTTATGAATAATTAATTAAAACTTGCAAAGGCGGAGTAATTCGGAATTCTGTACTTCAAACCTATGTGTCTTAGAGGAATGTGTCGTACACAGGAGGGTGCCTAAGTGAAATCTTCACCATTTGCAGGCAGAGAGGAGTATTTTGCCTTTCCGTATACTGACATCATAACTCTGGAGCAGTGAACAGAGACCAAACACAAGGGTGTATGCATGGGCCCACCTCATCCAAAGTATCCATTGTGGGAAGTTGGCGGGGAGTTGCATATGAGAACACAAACTCTGGCTTTTGTCCTTTGCCTTCCTGCTGTGACTCAAGGGCTTCCTTTGCCTTGTGCCTGGCACCAGTTTAACACAGGCCTTGCCTTTGTAAAAGCTTTAACTGTGCCCATCTTTCACCTCGTGCTTGTTTTTAGCGACCGGTATGAAGTGGATGGGACACTCTGCTCTTCCTAAAAAGGGGAGGACAAGTTCCCACGTGCTCAGATACTCTCTTGACAGGGAAGTGTTAAATAGGTCTTTCCCAATGCAAATGCAATGGTCAGTCATACAACCTCAGTCTCCATAAAGACTGGTCTGTGCTCTTGCAACTAAATGGAGCAACGACCAGAAACTCCTGGGAATAAAAACCCCCTGTGTTTCTGAACTTTCTGCCTTTCTAACAATTAAAGAACTAAGGAAAAAGCAATCAAATTTATGAGGCCTGAAAAAAAAATTAAATATTATCTACCTCATAAAATGAACTTTTAAACCTGAAGTCGTATTTCTTCAAGCCTAATACTTTAGTTTATCTTTGATCATTATAAATTATCCGCTGTAAAGAGCAGTGCTTGGGAAAGTAGTTGGCAGCATGTACCACTGGAGTTCATTCTGCTTTATTTATTGAAAAATGCTAAAAAGTAAAACACTGAAGCACTTCACATTAAAATGGTAGGAACCCACCAAGATAACTGCTTGTAACTGTCTGTGTAAAATTATGGTCACAGTAACCACCTCTGGCTCCAGAATAAACTTTCCATGCATGTGAGAGCCAAATGCATTTGCTTACTCAGATTTTCACTTGAATGGTTATCTTTTTTCTTCCTTTTTTTTTCTTCATACACATGAAGGAGAAGGATGGAAAAAGGCATCAAATACCTGTCACCTAAGGAGATGATCAATCATTACAAAGAAGAATCCAGACAATCTTCAATTTCTCTCCTTCATTGACACCAGTAGCCTGTGAATGCACACATAATTGCACAGGGCAGATTAATTCCCAAGAGAGATTTCATTCCTTCCAGAAAATTATTTTCCATTGCCAAGACCTCAGTTCTCCAATAAAGGGGTCATAATAACTAAATATCAGTATGCATTCCCCCTGCACAGAGTTTTACACCACCAGGGTTTGCAGTGGTGTCCTGACTTGATGGCAGTCAGAACAGAGCCATTCACTGGAAGCCAAATTCCCATTTTGTAGTCTTTGACTGCCTTTCACTGTATTAATATTGTTGTTCATACTACTAGACAACTCACAGATAAATAGCTGCTTATTGTATAGCCAGAGCAAAGCTCCTGCATTTTGACCGTCACACTGGTTTTCATCCTTGCTAAAAAGGAAAAATTGCGAATTTTTGGATTTCAGGCCATTTTTCTCTAGGAAAACAACCATACCTTAGGCTGGGGGTACTGTCACCTCCAGACTTTAGCAAATTTCCTGAGAGTATGAAGCTGTTGGCCCTCAAAGAGTGACTC
This sequence comes from Oriolus oriolus, assembly GCA_013400235.1. Lineage (NCBI taxonomy): Eukaryota > Metazoa > Chordata > Aves > Passeriformes > Corvidae > Oriolus > Oriolus oriolus. The sequence continues at coordinate 625,539 of VXBT01013448.1, read as the reverse complement.
GCAGCAGAGGAACAGTATTCACACAGAACAGTGCTCAGGGTGCAGTGGGGGAGCTCTGGGGAGTGGGGAACTGCTGCCCTGCCAGGCACCACCATGAAAGGAGTGGTTTCCATGGCTTATGGCAATTTGGAAGGAGTTGGGATCTGCTGCCATCACGGAAATAAGGTGCCACCATGGGCTGGACTTGTTTGCCTGCATCTTGCCTTGCTTTCCTTCTCCGATGAGACAGCAGCTTCTGCCTCCTTCAGAAGCACAGCTGTGCCTTCCATCTCACCCCATGCTCTACCCAGAGCCTCCAAGCCATACAGCTGGCATTGAAGAATGCCTGAAATCCTTGTTTGAGACATGACACAATCCTGGGAAGACACACATCCTCCTGCATCCCACATTTACTTTGATAAGTACTGAGGGAATGAACCTGGGTGGCCTCACATTAGTACTTAGGCTCATTTTATTGGTTTACTTGTCCATTCCCAAAGCTTTGCAGCTGGTCATTAAATTTATGGAAATGCCATTATAAATATTAGAAAATGACTCCATAGGCTCTTGCAGCACTTTCACTGCAATGTGATTTGTTTCTAAACTCCTCATCTCTTTGCTTATTTATTTGGTCACCCCTCATTGAAGGGAGCTCCAAGATCTGAGATGGCCTGTGCTTTGATGTTCCCAAGAACCTTTCCAGAATCACTAGGGTTCACCAACTTTTGGATCTTTGATGTGAGAGCCTATGAGCTTGGCTTCATTTTGAGCTGAATTGGGTGTTTTTGGAGAATATGTGTCCAAGTGTGGTGAGAAGAACAAGCACTTCTGAGGGCCATTATGTTGGACCCATTGAGAAGCTCTTTTCTTGCAAACCTTTGCAAATCTCCAAGCTGATGCAGAGGAGCTCACACCTTAGAGCTTTCCTGGGTTTTAGCACAGAATTCTCTATTTTCAAAGAGCGAGGGCAGACATTGTTTGGATTACATTAGAAACTCATCAGACATGCTGGATCTGAAATCACTGCTGCCCATGGCCAGCTGGAAAATACCCACTTGCTGCAAGGAAACTCTAGCCCACTAATTATTCTAAAAAATTCATGTAGGAACTCTCTTGACCCATTTTTTTCACGTTCCTTTTTTCCCCCTTGAAGACACGGATCAATTGCTTTCTTAGAAAAATTTAGCTGATTTCAGTGTCATCTTTTGGGAGGTTTAATCATCAAAAAATGTACAGTGCTATGTCATGTAGCATGGCTGTCACAAATTAGCAATAAATAATATTCTGAAAGCCTTTATGGCTGGGAGAAACACATGAGCTTTGGAAAAAAAAAGGGGTAACCAAATTATTCCTCATTTTTAAATCTGAACATTAGTCAAACTTTCAGAATATGAGATACTCAGTTTAGCAATATTATTCACTATTTCTCATTTTAACATGCAACTGCACTTTTGGTTTCCAGCTAGGACAGAAACCAAGGGAAGCCAAAATACCTAGACAGGAACAGATAAAAGCCAAAATACCGAGACTGGAACAGACAAAGGCCAAAATATTAGCCAGAAACAGGAAGCATTGGACATCTTACAAGACAACCTAAATATTCTTGTGAGATCTCCAACCAGAGGTGCTGACTGAATAGGTTCAAATTATTTGGACAAGCTTTGAGTAATTATCTAAATCTTTAGGTATTTAACTGAAGCAAACTTAAAGTCTGAGTCTCTCACAGTTCGCCCGTCACTTGAACAAATGACCATTTCTCAGATAGTAAGGCAAACTGGGAGTGGGAATAAAACCCAGCTAAGATATCAAAGAATGGCTTAATAGTAGATGTTTCTATCTGCTTTCTAGGGCTTTAGGGAAAATAGATTTTTCCAAATAGCGATTAATTCACTAATTATTATAGCTGTCCATTTACTGTTCAGATTTTTTTTCTTTGTTTTGGAGCTCTTAAACAGGAAGAACCAGCAAAAAGGATTCCAAGCCAGTTTAGCAGACAAGAATGGCCAAAGGTCTGATGTTTCCTCCTGCTCTTACTGTCACTCACCTCTGTACATCTGACCAGTGCATAGACCACAACAGACCATGGTATAGCATGTGTTCACTTGATGTCCTTAATTTGATGCCTGCACAGAATGTAATATTGGATCCCAGACTGGATCCCTCTCTGGTATCTGATTTTTGGGGTGATTACTATTATCATTTTCATCATCATCATTATTATTATTATTATTACTACTATTATTATTATTAATAATAATACCACTACTGTTACTATATTTGCCAACACCTGCCTTGTAAAGAGAAGCCTTGCTCCATTCCTGCTCTTTGCAGTCTTTCAATACTTAAAGGGGGCTTATATAAAAGAAGGAGAGCAACTTTTTACCCAGGCAGACAGGGATAGAACAAGGGGGATGGTTTGAAACAAAAAGAGGAGAGATTTAGATTAGATATTAGCAAGAAATGCTTGAATGTGAGAGTGGCGAAGCACTGGAACTGGTTACCCAGAGAAGTTGTGGATGCCCCATCCATGGAAGTGTTCAAGGCCAGGCTGGATGGGGCTCTGAACAACCTGATCTAATGAAAGGTGTCCCTGCCCATGGCAGGGGGCTGAAAAGAGATGATCTCTAAGATTCTGTGATTTTTTGATTCTGTGATTATCCTCTCATCCAGATGGCATCTCTCCCTAGGTGTGTAATGGGCATAATGTAAATACTACTGCCACTGCAAAAATTATCTTAAGAGAAGGAATTACATTGGGAAAATGAGGTTTTAAGTTTGTTGAATTTCTCATGTTTAAATATTTTCAATGCATATGGAGAGAAGCATATTTTGAAATTTACTTTTCCAATGGCTCTCTCACCAGGAAAGGAACAACAGAAAATACTAGTTTGTGTTTGCTGTATTCTGATAAAATACAGGAATGTTATGACCTTTACTTAGCTTAGCATCCATCAACCCTTGCTTTCTCCACTCTTTGAAAGTTTTATTGTAATGAAATGTAGTAAATGTCATTATAATGGGCCAATGTTGATGAGATGATCATTTATTGAAAAAGAGTTTTAAAAGAACCCAGCTTCTCCAGTAAATTAAAATCTTTAGATAATATACCACTTAAAATGACAAAAATAAACATACTGAAATCTTTAGTAACAGCATGATCAGCTTGAGAACATGTTTGGAACAGAGATGGGGAGTAAGACAGCAAAGGAAACAGCTGGTGGAGTGGTTTTCCTTAAAAAAAAATATGCTGTTTCTGCTACAAAACTAAATTATTTTTTGGTGTGTCCCCAATTCACAAGCAAGAGATGGTAAAGGAATTCTTTGATTCGAGTCAGGTTTGCACCAAATCTTATTTACAGGTTAGTCATTTGTGATGCTGAAGTTTTGTGAGATGAATTGAGCAGGTTTTGGTTTTGAACTTGAAAAATCTCAGAGTGATTGCAAAGGCTTCATGAAGAGACAAGCACTGTACATAAATAAGCCATACACACTGATTCATGGGGAACATCACGAGAAGCACTCTGCTTTGCATTGCCCAGGAGAAGAGACTGAACAGAATAGTTATTTTGTAAGCATAGGTTGCGGGCAGGAACAACACAGCAACGATATTTAAATACAGACTAGCCTGCTGTAAAGAGAATAAGAACTGAAAGTTTTACACACTGAAAGTGAGAAATAATGTACTTACAGTGTAGCAGCAGAGATGCTCACATGTTTTAAAAAGGCTCTTCAGAGTGAGGACAGAGCAGATGTGGGATAGACTGCTTGTTGTCACTGGTTGTTACTGAAGATTTTTGAAAACAGTCTAGACAAAGGTTTCTCAGAAATGATGAGCGTAGCTGACTGTCTTTTCTGGTGGCACACACATTATTCAGTAAGAATGCTCTTTGTTCACCATGACAAGCGATACAGATCAAGAACAGTCTAACTGTGTCCTGAGTTTCTTTTCCAAACACTTAATTCTCCTATTACAATTATAAAACTGGAATGAAACCAAGAGTTTACAGTTTGATAAGACAGCAGCCAAGTGTTAGGAGCTGGCAGCTAAGCATGCAAGGCACATCCAGGTTGATCTACTCAGGAGGAATGTCTGTTCCATCACTCTGAAACTGGCTTGTTTCTGGAAGCAAGTTTCTCTTTCATCAGTTTCTTATCCTCTATTTCTAACTCTGAATGGTTTCACTACCCAGGCAAATAGCCTTTCATAATCCTAGGAACTTCTGGCCTCCATGATGATTTGTGGTGATGTGTTTTCTAGGAGGAAACACTCATAAAGAAAGTATTTCCTTATTTAGTTTTACATTTGTTCCTTTTAATCAAGTTCATCACTGCAGAAAGTCATCCATGCCTCCCTTTTAGCATTGAAAGAGAAAGAGTTAAAAAGAAGCCCTAGGTCAGTCTCTATATTCATGACGCTCTGTTCTTCCATTTTGTATTTCTTTGGCATTGCAGCTGGATTGTTTTATTCTTGTTCAGAAGAAGACAAAACCATTTCCACATTTCTGTAGAATAAGTGGAAGTCCAGTCAATCTGCCCCATGAACTGCTTTGAAGTCAGGTATGGGGATGTTCCTGCTGTGTATTCCTAACTCCTGACCTAGGAAGACTTCTGGGAAGTCTGTCAGGGGCTGAGACTGCAACTTGTAGCTCTCTTTTCTCAAAGCAGTATGGCCAAAAATAATGAATTTGTTTCAGTAATGAAATTAATGATGTGATTGATCCAGTTAATATAGAAGCCAAGAAAACATTCATCTGAAATTGTGAGGCTATATTGGCTTACATGGGTTTTACAGACCATGATGATACAGAAAATGTAATAGAAATCCACACTGCAGAGGAGAAATGGTCTTATTTGCTTTAGCATTAGGAAAGATTTCAGTCTGCAATTCAGTATAGACATGAATTAAATAATTGATGTGAATTTCAGGATTAAGCCTTCATCAGGTTCCCCTCTAGAGCAGTTCTTTACAAGACATGTGAGACTGCTAAGTTTCAGTGGAAGAGTCTAAATACACATACATATAAATTGAATTAAAAAACCACACTATTGATTTCAGATCCTAAGGCAAGGGTATGGAAGAAACTACACTCTGTTTTTTCAAGTTATCAGGACTATCATCTTCTGGCTTATAGAAGTCTCTCCCATGTTGTAAGTTTAAAAGCCAAATATATGTTTTTGAGATGTGATGGATTCACACCAGCTACAAATTATGATAAATATCCTCCACCTTGCTGAACATATACAGTCCAACACATTAGTGGGATTTGAACACGGAGCTAAATGTGGAATCATAACAACATATGCTCACTTGAGGAAACTGCTCTCCAAATCCACACGCAGAATTTAGTCAGACCCTTTTGGCCTTTGCTTTTATTGGACGAAACCAAACCAAAAAAAAAAACCCGCAAACAAAACACCTTTGGTTGTTTCTTTGCTTGAAAAATGTAACATTACTTATACTTTGAAACAACACTATTGCAGTAAAAATCTGAGAGTAAACTGTGTTTCTCTTTCCAGTCAGAAAATATGGTTCCATTTTATTTGTTTTTTACAGTGGCCTCTCATGCTAAGTCTCCATGTGATCATGACATTTCCTCCCCAATGAGAGAGAGACCAGAAATCCAAGCCATCACACAGAGAATTTGTGTGTCTTGGCAGCTGTGATCTGTATGTGAACATACGTTCTGCTCACGCCAAGGTCCAATTTGCTGAGATGTGCGCAGTTTGCACCGAGGGCCTGAGCCACACTGGGACCCTTCAAAGAACTCCTAAGTGAATCCTTAATCGCGGTGTGTCCACTGGAAAAAAAGCAGACTGTGCACCTAGAAAATTCAATTTTGACTGCCAGATAGCTAACTTCCCACAGCTCTTTCTGCTCTCCAAAAATCAGCAGTGACTTTGAACAGCTGACAGAGCTTTCAATGGCACATCTGGAGAAGCAAAAACACCACAAAACATCTGTTTTTGTTGTTGAATAAAAATAAACAGTACAGAGCTGAAATCTGAGCGGAGAAAAGCTTTTCGGATACAGTGAACGTTTTGTTTATTGCACAACCCCACTCATAGGAGCCGATCTCGTGCTGGTGGGTGGATCAGAGCGCTGCTGCTACGTGCTGGAGAGGCACGGCTATCACTGAGGGGGCCGTGCCAGTTCTCAGGGAGCGATCCATGAAGAGGTGGGAGCGGGATTCAGGGAGCAGTCGTGAGCGTTTCGGCACCTGTGGGATTGCTGCGCATGAACCCAGGGAAGACTCACCTGGACCCATCCTTACTGCAAACCACAGAAAGGCAGGCCAGGGTCACCACAGGCAGCAGTGTGGCTGTAGGGCTCCTGTCCTGGGTGGCTTATGGGGAAAGATGAACACCATCTGGGCATTCGTGTCATATTTTGAACCCCAGAGGAGCATTTCCATCCACTCATCCTTCCACCTCAGCTTCACTTCCATAAACATCATCACCTATGAAGTTTATAAAGGAAAGCTGGGAAGAGATGCTGTAATATCCCTCCTGAGATCTTACTTGGGGTTTAGAAGATTCCCTGGAAATTTTCAGGACAAGCTGCAGTTTCTGGAGAGATCTGAACTGAGGTCCCATCACTCCTGAAGAGGTGTCCCCAAAACCGTGCTAATGCTGATCTTGTCACTGATCCTAACCCAAATTAGACAAGAGTCATGCCTGACCTCAGAGGTGTTGTTCTATACCTAAAGCACTGTGCTTCAGTTCTGTGTGAAGTTCAGTATCTATCAATTATTCCCATGAAGGATACCATGGGGAGGTAATAGATCAGCTGCCTGGACACAATCCCGAGTAACGTGTTTTAGGGGACTCTGCTTGAGCAGGGATGTTGGACTAGATAAACCCCAGTGGTCTCTCCCAACCTTAGCCATTCTGTGATTCTATGATAACTTTAACTGTGCCAGAAATAACTTCCAAGAAATCAACTTAATTTTTCATTCATAATTGCTCTAAAATGTTATTTATAATAAAAATGACTGGGCTCTCGTCAGTCCAGAATGAGACTTAATTACATTTGAACTGAAATGGAGATATGAATTATTTAGAGAGAATTACACTGAAAATAGGAGGCCCATTAATTACTGATACACTATACTTGAACATGCTGTATTTGTGGGTTCTTTTTTCTTTGAAGGGATATCAACTCATTGTCTACAGGATCCCTAGGAAGCACAGAAAATGCAATGCACATTGTAAAACACTCTCTGAGGAATGAATTCCACGAAAGTTCTGCCCTTTTTTCATTGGACCATCTAATGAATGAGAGAAGAAAAGTTTTTTTCTCATTTATCTTAGGTCACTGAAAGCAGTCATGGGGTTTAGCTCAGTAATCTAACTATAACACTGGATTGGAAGTGGTGGAAGGTACTTTTGTTTTGGATTCAGAAGAGGTGTTTTAGATTGTGCATCTGCCACTTATACAAAATCTGGCTAGATATTTCAAATTTTGAAACTTCGTGTGAAGAATGTCAATTCTTGTGTGGCTTGCTTCTTTTTAATTTTTAAAAGATTATTTTCTCTACATTTTCCCACTGTTTGGTCTGGTGTTTGAATTAGATTGTTTCAAAGTACAGTAAAAAATTCCTTTTGAAAGTGATAGGGCAGTTTGAAAAGTTTTACTGAAACGGTTTTTCACCTCAACTTTTTCATAAGCTAAAATTAATTAAACCTGATTCCTCCCTTTCTTTCAACTCCAATTTTGTCAACCTGGCAATTTTTATTTAGTGAACCAATTCCTGTGACATTATATGTGGTACAAAAAGTCAATATTTTCCACTGAAGATATTTTTCACTGACTACACAGACTGGAAAAATTGTTTTTTGCAGTGTCCAAGGAAATAGAGTGAGAAAAATGAGAGCTGTGCTTGGGAAAAATAAAGTCAACTAAGAAGAGGGTACAAAGCAATAGATGTCCTTCAACACCTTCAGCTATTGTGCACAGCACCTAAATCACCTGAACAAGAGATAGAGAGAGAAATTGCAAGACAACAATCGATCACTTCAGCCAAAGTGGAAAACTAACTAAAAAAATAGAGGGGTCTCAGGCAAGATAAGAGTACAAAGGCCACTGGCATAAAACAGCAGGCTAAAACACAGAAAATCTGCAGGAAACCCTACTTTTGTTGTGGTGACGAAGGACTGGTTTGATCTACCTGTATCTTCTCAACCATTTCTTGCTTTACACTGCCAGTAATGTGGATGCCACAAAGCTGCAGCAGCACAAGTCCAGGCTTTTCCGTGCTTTTCACACAAAGCATTTAATGGTTTTCTTCAACTTCCCAGTTAGATAAAAGTCACCTTTTAAAAAATGCCTGATCCAGTGTTGATGTTACTGATGAGCAGAGGCAACATGAGCATGAGTTGAGGCCTATCTGAACCCATGGTGGCCACCTCTCTCCCTGGAGAAGCAGCCCTGCCACAGGGGTGAGGTGAGCAGCAGGACACACTGATGCCTTACACTGTGCTTTAACATCTCACAGATCCCACCAGTCCATCCCATCCATCCCATGAACACAGTAGGCAGCTCAGCTGCCTAACAGAAAATGTGGTATTTGTCCAGATTTCATCTTCTTCACCAGACTGCAGCCTGGAAGGCCTGGGGCTGCGCCCACACTGCATTCACGTGCCTCCTACTCCCCAGGAGGGACCTTGCACCACCAGCAGGGATAGCAAAATGAGTGATCAGCAAAAAAATTGAGTGATTTTTAAAATTTTAAAGCAGAGAGCTTAACACAAAGGGAATTTGACATTAAAGAAAATAACTTTTTAGAATCTAAATGGAATTTTGCTCTTTTGATTACTGCCTTTGTCTTGTTTGGTTTCCAGGTAGTACTACCAGTAATGCATCTGCATTTCTGGGCAATGCTGTAGTCACAATTTTTATGGTTGTACCTAACACTACAGTTATTTCAACAGGAGTGAAGAGAAGGATTTACTCTTCCTAACTATCCTGATCAGTTCTCTGGTGAAGAAGGGCCCAAGCTCACAGCAATGAGGCACGATGACACAGCACCTGCTCTGCACCTCAGAGCAGCAACACTGAGTGCTGAGGTTTGTTCCCCGGCTAACACACCCTTTGCAATGCCAGCCTGCCCCTTTGTTAGCCAACTGAACTGTGCATCCCTCTGGGAGGCTGGCAAAATGAACTTTGTGAATGTGGAGTCTATATTACTCAGAGAGCCAGATTGTAGGGTTGAGCTGCAGCTGACTGGGAGATGTGCAGAGCTAAGAAGATACTGGGCTATTTCTTAAGTGGCAGCTTTTGAAGAAAAGAGTGTGGTGAAAAAAAGAAGTGACTGAGGTGACACAGAACCTGGGAGAACTATGTGCCTAAGTGATCTTGAGACAATTATTACAGCTTAGTTCAGTCTTGGATGGGTCCCAGATTCTACAAGCTGCTGATTCAGAATAGAAGATGGCTGATCTTTTTCTCCAGCAAAATAAATAAATAGAGCTTAAGAAAGGCAGAAAAAAAAAATCCCCTTTCTGCTTTCCAGCACTTCTGCGGGGCTCCTGGGGTTGTGGGGATGTTAATTCAAATGACTGGGAAAACACTATCCAGTTCACTGATAGGTTTTAAAAACAGAAGTTTTTAATGCAATGGAAACAAAGGCTGACATGAAAGATTCAAAATAGAAGAGAACAGCTTCTTCTTAAATCAGTATAAATTGTCTGTGTGTCATGGCAGTGAACATGTTTCTTTTTTTTTTTCTTTCAGGAACTACGTAACCGCAGAGTTCCTGTTTACTGTATTTCTTAAGGATAAAGTTTTCTGCGGTAAGAGACACCTAAGACCATTAGGCACGCACACTACAGATCTAAAGAAAGTCTATTTACCAGAGCTTCCAGGAAAAATATTGACAGGGCAGTAAAAATACTTTCCTTGATTACTCAGGCTCATATTTTAAACCTAAAATTACAGGAACTTTTCTCTTTTAACCAATTTATTTTTAGCACCTTTATTTTTTTTCTTTTCTTTTTATACTTTTTTTTTGCTTACCTTTCAAAGCATGGCAAGGTTCCATTGATTTTGCAAACCAGGGTCAAATTTGGTAAATGCTTCTAATAGTCCTCATCCCTTTTTTCAATATTTTCACTAAGTCAGTAGGAAATGATCAATAGAAGGTAAATTTACCTTTCTTTAGTAACTGACAGATGAAGCTACAGTGTATTTCAAAGAATATGGCCTCTCCTTCAATCTATTTTTAATAACATATGGGTAGTGATACCTATGTAATGAAACTAAGCTGTCTACATATTTATGTAGTGCATATTACAGCAAAATCGGAACACCAAGCAAACACTGATGAATTATCCTGGAAACTCCTTGGGAAGAAAAATATTTCCTTTCCAAGCTATCAAGGTGCACAGATAAGTTAAAATGAATGTCAGACTATTTGCATTTTATGGACACAGGATCCTTCAGTCTGAGATAGGAGGGGAACTCCAAACTTCTGGAAGTGCTTTTCACTGCAGAAGGAGGCAAACACATGGACTTCTCCTCTGACACACGAGTACAGATATTGAAGGTCAGCACCTCAGGTGTGGTTCTGCTCAGCCTCAACACTGAAGAATTTCAGGGCCCTGAGACATGAGAGAGAAAATGGGCCTGATTTGTTTGGGCAGCTGGATGGTCTTGGAGCCTTCAGATTTGCCTCTCAGGCAAGTAATTTCCCTGCTCTCACACTGATATAATGGAAAACTTCAGAGAAAAGAAGAGATGACAGTATTTCCTAGCTTGTGGCAGGCAGCAAAGAAGTGTATGCATTGCAGGGTAAAGTGGAGCAGTTCTTGAAGTCCACCAGGATGAAAACTATTTCTTTCAAAATGAGCAGGGATTGTTTGATTAGTTTTGGCTCTCTTCTCTCAGCACTCTCTGCAGATCTTGCAGATGGAACTGTCTGGAGTTAGACTTCCAGTTTGCATTCATCCATTTCTGTTCCTGGGAAAATGGCCTATAAACTGCTTTGATCAGATACAGTCTTGGCATCTTGTTCAGAATGGGAACTTTCAAGCTTTTCAAGCATGAATTCCTTAATTCAGCCTCCATGCAGAAAGATAACACAGCAAGGAAACCGCCATTAATTTCAGATGCTCATCCTATTTCTAGACACAGAATTTTTCAGGAACTAGTATTGCTGGAACAGTGAATATTTATCTCCAAATCAGTCCCTTTTCAATATTTCAGAATGTCACAGATTAGATAAGGGTTGTGTGTTCTTATAAGGGAAAGAACATATCTGGACAGCAACTCAAAAAAACTCCAGAGATGAGCAGGGGAGTGAGGAAACAAAAAGAAGAAAGAGTTTTATCATATAATCAAAGCTCAGAGATAAATTGCAGATAAACAGTATATGCAGAAGGGATTAGCTTGTTCTGGAAAGACAGAGAATAAAATTGTGTGTGTGTGTGTGTGTGTTTTAGTTCAAGGATATGTATATTTGCTATAATTATCCAGAAGCTGCCATTGCAGAGGTAATTCATGGTGCCTTTTTAGTCTCTTGCTCACTTTCTATGAAACATAGTGGAGCCTTTCTGTCCGTTACTAGAGGTATTTGCTCTAGCATATATATATATACATATATATATACATACATATATACATACATATATATATATATATATATATATATATATATATATATATATATGTGCACATATACCTCTATACACACTCACATTACCTGTGGTATACTCTGAATCCCACAGTATGTTTTGTGGACTTCAGGAAGAGTTGCATCTTTTGTGTTGTTGCCTGTGACTTTGAGGACTGGATTGGACAAATGAAATTGTGTGTTTGGGAAAACCTGAAAAATTAATTTTATGTGTGCCTGCAAGCGAGAACATATTTAAGAAGAAGAAGAGGAAAAGCAGAACCCTACTAAAGCTACTGAGTGAGGTGGGAGCTGAAACTTTTATGACAAATGTACTGAAAATGTTTTCTCTCAAAACCAGAAGGGAGCTACTATAGCAGGAGCTGTTTTACACACAGTGGTGACCAGTGGGAAAGAACAGACTGAGAGCTTAGAAGAGAAATGTGATTTGAATGAAGGTGTTTATTAAATATTTGAGTTTCATATTCTGCAAATGGTAAGTGAGCAAGAAAAGAACAACAAACAAAGGGATTGAGAAGCTGCAAGAGAGATGGCAAGTGCTTCAAACAGTTGACCCAAAAAGATACTTGCAAACGTCACCAATACCCAATAGTGGAAAATAAAAAGGAGAAATGAATAAAGCTGAAGGGACTAAATTAGATAATCCTTTCCCATCTTCAGTTTTCCCGAAGAAAGGGTAAATTTAGAAACATGAAACAATTTGTTTTAAGAGGAAGGGTTGCACAAGAAACTGAGAGATGTCCCACTTAATTTTGAAGATATTTTACTCTACAAGTGCCCATGATCATTCTGTGGGACCAGATAAAGTTCTTACTGGTTTACAGGTGGGAGGGAATTCAGTTATCTCTTTCCAGATAGGTCTTTTTTTTTTTGATAGGTGGGAAGGAAATGACCATAGATAGTCATGCAGTTCCTGGAGTATCTTGGAGTCAGGACAAACACAGACATGTGGTGCCAGGAAAGTCAGTCATGGGCTGAGCTGTGGAGGAATACATTTAGACACAAGGTCTCATCTCAGAAAAATGTTAACAGAAGGTGGTTATAATGGGAAACAAATGGTATCCCCTGAAAGAAAAATGACTCTTCCTGAAGCCTGCTGGGAATTCTGAGTTCATGCACAGGCATGCTTCACTGATCTGGAGCTCATATGATACCTTTATATCCAGAAATTCTGGGTCTTGCACATCTGGTGAAGAAGGAGGAATCAAATATTTTATTTCTCCTGGTTCAGTTGGGAAAAATGTCACCAAAAATAAAGAGCATAGCACCTCAGTTCTTGAAACAGGAAATTTTCCATGATATCAATCCCATCCTGATCCTGACTGTCCAATAATTCCTTATAGAAGCTAGAAAAATAGCCTTAAGAAAATGTTTCTGCAGTGAGCAGAGTGTGTTTCCCATCTACAGATTCAGTGTCCGAGAGGGGAGGGACAGACATGTATCTTCTCACCAAAGGTATATGAACCTGGCAGTGTTCACAGGTTTTCAGCAACAGCCTGGATTAGGTCTGACTAAGATAATACTGCACCTCTAAGACCTCTGCTCTTGCAAAATCTTTCCAGACCGATCTTTCCACTGGGCTGAAACACACCCTAAAGATACTCAAGCAAATAGGTTTGACTGTCTAGTGTGGACTCTGTAATTTAACTGCTATTTAAAACCAAATAGACTTGAGCTCTTCCCAGAAGACACTATGGTGGGTGTCAAAGGCTGTCCAAACAAGAAGGTCAGACTTTAGCATGTTAAAGAAAAAGTGTTTTTATGCAAACCCTGTGCACTTCTTTTTATTTTTTTCTTAGAACATTAGCTATATTCTAATCCAAGTAATCCCAGAGCATGGCCTTCCACTCCTTGCAGCATCATCCAGATTAAAACATTTTAGGAAGACTTGTCTTTCCTTTCTATCAGAGCATGTCTCCTTGCTGTTGCCATGACTATGGAGGAATATAATGGATATAGAGATCAGGAGGTAGAAATGTATATCTACAATTAAGTAGATTCAGGCAAAAAAAGTAGAAGCAAAACACATTACTGCTAACTTGAAAATGTCATTCAAAGTTTTCTACTGGGTGAAAATTAGAATGCCTTGCAAAAGTTGTACTTTTAATTCTTCATATACTTAATGGAGGCTGTAATTTTAGAAACTTCATTTAAGGTATTCTGGCCATGCAAACTAACTCAGCAAGTGGGATCCTAAGGAGGTGGGGCAACCATGTTTTATTAGTGGTTGGAAAGTCTTTCCTTCCACCTCGAACTGCGGGTATGATCACATCAAAACTTATGTTACTTTAAAAAAAGACATCACAAGGGCATTTTCCTCAAGTGCTCACTTTAGACAGGACACAAAATGGTTAAAGGGGAAATTCTGCTCCAGCTAAAGAATTCTCACTGATCCAAGCTGGAACAAGATTTACTTCTGAGACACCTCTTTCAGCAAGGTGACAAGAAAAAACCTGAAATGTTGAAAGGGCAAAAACTGAGATCTTCAATTCCTGTCCAGAGCCAGAACAGCACAAGTCTCCCACTTCATCTATGGGAATTAGTTATGGGATAAAATGAAACTCACTTTTCTCCATTAAAAGATGAGTACTAATTAGTATTTACTGAAATTACACCCAGTACCCTGCACTATTACCCTATTTTAACATACGTCATTAAGGAATCTGAAGCATCCCATGTATATCATCGCTTCCCATCTTTTTGGAATCTGGAAGTTCTCATCACAGTATTATGGCCAAAATGGACACTATTTCATTTTAGATAAATGATGTACTTCAGATATTTATCTTACTGCTTGTCAAGCTGAAAATGCAAGATTTGGAAAGCAATCTTTCCCAGGCTTCCCACCTGACCTGCTCCTAGTTCAGAAGAGTCAGGGAAGAAAAAGCCTTAAAATCATGACATTTTTATGTTTAGGAAAGTGATTTGAGATTCCTATCTGAAGTTTTAATGTCTTTTGCTGAGTCCCAGTCAGCTGGAGCCAGTAGCTAAAGCACCTGGTCTCTTAAGCATAGACCATATACGAGGAAAAGCTCTGAAACGTGTAAAATATGAACATATCTTGTATAATGGAGTTATTAAGCTGTATTTTCTTTAAGTTACTGAGTGAATCCTACAGTCTAAGCACATGATGATATGATCTGAAACACAGGTTTTAGTGGCATCATTTTGGGATGACTGTATTGTAAGTGGTGAAAACATGAGAGAATTATGTACATCAACCCAAATGAGTGCCAATAAATCTTTATGTCTTTTCTGTCTCTCATCATGAATTCGTGTTGCATAGCTGGATGAACACATTGAAGCAAAATTTTTAAGTCAATGCAGATCCTTTCTTTGGATCAGTTTTGAGCAGATTTTGATCTTGATTAGTTCTTTTGAAAAATCTTAGATTTATCTAAAACAGACGATGCAGAGGGTTTTTCACCAGCATTTTGCCATCATTGCTTCCTTGAATGTTTATGGACTAAAACAAAGATCTTGTATAGGATAGCATGTGACCACATAATTAAAGACCCAGATGTATACAGGGAGTTCCAGGAGGGAGAGGACCAGAAGAGAACAAAAACAGAGCATGTTAAGTCGTTAGGAGGGTCTCTTACCTTTTGAACATCAGAAGTTGAAATTTGGGAATCATCTTTTTATTTATTTCTTCTGTACGAAATAATACCATACTTTCATTCATATGGTTTGTGCCATATGTGCACATAAAAGAGATAAATCCTTATGTTTCAGCAGAAGTGCATGATATATGCACGTGTAAGTAACATAAGAAGGACTTTCCCCAGAGCCCGCTTTATATCCACTAACTCTGCTGCCTCTGGCTTCTCCCTGGCTTTGCCTCCCTGTTTGTGGGTTATCTGAAGATTTATTTTCAAAAGTGAACTCATATGGTGAATGCAAATGGAGCATTATATCTGCTTTGAAAGGCATATACTGCTCTTGATAACATTGTATATCATGATATACTGTTCCTAGCTAAAATATTGCTTCTACTTCAGCCTACAAGAGGGCTGAGATAGAAACAAATCTAAGTAATGTAGTGAAGAATAGTTCTGATGAAAATGTGTTTTTGCTGGCTGTTAAAGTAATAACTCTTAATATTATTAGGAATGATAGTAGTAAACTGAGCAAGTTTTATTCTCAATATATTCATCTTTAAAAAAAAGTATCTTATTGTCTGCTGGTGGTGCATGTGAGGTTCAGTTTCTAGTCCTAAGTGTCTCCAGTTCTAAGTAGGTTTATTAGTAACAGGTGTACAAGGCAAAAATGACCAGTCACGGGAGGTTCATTGTATTTTGCAGCCATATCAGAGACTGACATAAATCAAAATGCGCCTCTGAACAACTGCTTCAACAGAAATTCAAGCTCATGGTAAAACCCTTGTGTGAAGCTGCTTTTTGTTTCATGTTCCTTAGATCTTGTATGTACAGTACATTACATTTTTGCTATTGTACTCCTCTGCAAGGTATCTGCTGTCCTGCAGTCCTGCACAAATATCAAATGCTAACCTTTGTCGTGTAGTCCTGCTCTGTCCCACACTGGTGTATTTATGTCCCAAAAGATGTTACAAGGCACGGGCAAATTGAATGAGGACTTTTTGACATCTGGGGAATTTCAGAGGTCCAGAGAGGCTTTGAATAAAATTGGACTCTATCCCAATAAATAATTGTTTTGAAGAAATGTCGCAATATTTAGGGAAAGACTCCTTTCAGACTTGCTTGCGCTTAACGGGAATGTTAACAAATGGTTGTGCAGAAATGAAACATTCTGTGTAACTTATTTGTTAATCCATACCTGCCTGCTGAGTTGCACAGCCACAGAAAAAGGCAAATATTTGATAGCTGAGCTCCTCCTTGGATGAATTACATCTTCCACAATGCACTCCTTCAGGCACCAATCCTAGCAAACTGCACAGTGCATCCAGCGCGAATTGCACACAACAGAATATTACGAGAGATGTCCAAGAAGAAAACCCACCTAGCAGGGACCAGACAGGACAGAATAATCCTTATTAGTGCTGCCTTGCATTACAGAACCATTGTTGCATGCCCTGATCTCCCCTCCCACCCGAGAAAAAACCACAAACAAAACAAACCCCCCCCCAAAACACCGAATTCAAGACTTCTCTTTTCTAGCATTTCAGAATAAAAAAATCAGAGAAACATTGCAAGTTCTAGAATTTCCATTAATTCCCTTGAATTAATGCTCTTATTTGGAAGCATAATACTTTTAATATATGTTATTAGAACTATTCTCAGCCACTTTCTGACTTAGCATGTGTTGGGATCCTCCAGATACTATCTAAAACCTTTTTTTCAAATAAACTACTTGCTTTTACTTCCAGTTCAGAATCAAGCTGCTCTGCTCATGTGAGTAGTGAAAAAATAAAGACTAGAATTAGCTAATATAGCGGTGGATGACATTTTAATGGAAAATAAAGAATTGGAATAATATTTTTAAAACAGTGGAGTGACAAATACTTGAACATCGCTTTAAAAGCCTCCAGGGCTTACAGTCGATCAGTAAAAATGATAAATAAACAAGAAAGCTTAGAAAATATATTAAGAGAATAGCTGGATTAGCAAAAGAAATCTAAAATGATGAGGACTGTTATTCAAAATTGTATTTTAATCTGAACATAATTTTAAGATGCTTCAGTTGTACACACAAAATCCTTGCTAAGTCCTATGAACCAGCAATTAGAAGTTAAAAAGGTACTGTGTAAAAACTCACAAAGCTTTTTTCTGAAGAGTTAGGCTTGGCCTGGGCTTATTATACGAGAATCCAAAATCAGAAAATTTGAAGTCTTCACAATCACAAAAGTACGATTTTCTTTTAATGTCATTGACACCAATTTTATAGTAGTGT
Source organism: Oriolus oriolus (assembly GCA_013400235.1). Taxonomy (NCBI): domain Eukaryota; kingdom Metazoa; phylum Chordata; class Aves; order Passeriformes; family Corvidae; genus Oriolus; species Oriolus oriolus. The sequence continues at coordinate 608,059 of VXBT01013448.1, read as the reverse complement.
CATATGTCATGAAGAGTACATGACAATGGCAAAAAGCTACAAGGGTGAGATCTACACTGGGTGAAATTAAAGACTGCTTTAAGTCAAATATATGAAAATGTAAGGTATAGGTATAAGTGCAAATTTAGAGGCAAATAATTTTCAGTATGAGAAATAAGGGCCCCATCCCAAATAATGTCATTTAGTAATGCAAAATGCACTGTGTCAAAACTGATAAAATTGCAAATTGCTTTAGTGTGTCAGAGAAGTGTCTTCTCTTCTACGTTAATAAAATAACTTGAACAGATGTAACCGTACTTGCTTCATTTAGAGATCAAGAAGAAAATTTGGGGATCAGAGCTATAAAAACCTTGCAGCCATCAGATTCCTCATTTCCTGCATTTGTGCTACCTTTCCATGGGAGGCAAAACATAGAATGGGAGGGGGTAGGGTTTCACAAATCTGTTTTCATTTTGTCTAGGCTTTTAAACATTGATTTCAAGATATTCTAGTTCATGGTCCTGATCCAAATCCTGCTGAGCACAGTGGGAGAAATCCCAGTGACCTCAATGGGCTTTGAATTTGACTTTGCATACAAAATTTCTAAAAACTAAATAATAAAGTTTGGCCTTTCCAAAGCGCACGTCTGCCATGTGCTCTGTGCACCTTTCTCGTAAAACTGGAACAGCAGATATGCAGGACACATCTGCACAGCAGACCAAGGAAGAGGTTGTGCCAGGGAGAAGGAAACATTAGAAGCTGATACCCTTTCTTTCAGCTGGGAGACTGGATCTGGCTCTGGAGTCTGCAGATTTTCCAGGTGGCTTTTCTTAACGGAGCACTGGTAACATGCACGATGCTCCCCACGCTTGCTGGAAGGGGGGTGCATCCTAGATTTACTGTGGCATGTAGAGATCTGAAGGAAGAACTCCACTCCTGATGTCTGAACAGCTAAACTGTGCTTTTTGAGCCACCATTTTAAAAAAGGAATTCATGAGACAGTGGGTGGGAAGAATTGAGTGCTACCCACTTCCATTACTCACCTTACTGTGCCCCAAGGGGTCAGAAACCTCACAGAAGACAAGCTTGTCAACCCAGAAAAAGTTAAATGGACCTATGCATGATTAGCAAGGCTCTAGCACAGTGTGCCAAACTTAGTGAAAGGAAGCAACATGGGTCCCACACCCTTGGTCTGATTGTCATGTCAGCCATTCATCCCAGCAAGTGACAGACTTTCCAGGGGAGACTGGGGTGGGGAAGGGGCAGACTGATGGGCACCAGCTAAAGGTTTATTGGAGCCATGTGGAAAAAAGCATGTTATTTTTTCACTTTTCTGCATAGGTTGAGACTCTAAGATGCAGTGTAGGAAAAAATCTGATTATTAGACGCAATATTCACACAAGATTTTTGCAGTTCGGTCTGATCTTTGGGTGTATACAGGGTTTCACTGTTCCTTAATAAATTACCTCTTCTTGTACCAATTAACCCCCTTCCGTGAGGGTTCTGTGATTACTTGGGGCTGTGCCAGTGCTAACAGCTATGGCTTAACATTCTTTTTAATGGCTTGCAATTACTACTGAGTGAAGGCTGCATAAAATATTAACACTTAAGCATCTTTTACACTCCTTTGAACATTAGATTTTGTGTAAAAGTGACTTTTCATTCTTACAAATCTGCTATTTGCTTAGAATTCCACTGGACCCATGAAAATGATGCAGTTAAGTGGTTTCTGTTGATTTATTAACTTCCCTCAAAGTCTGATGGAAGTCACTCCATGCAAAATATTGAATGCATTTTGTTGTTTAAATTGTTCCATCGTAAAGCCAGAAGAATAAGGATTTACACATTTTAAGGAGGTAAAGTAACTTTGATAATAACTTTTAAAGCATATTTGATTTTCTCCCCTGCTGTGCTACCGCTCTGAGAATATCTCCCAGAGAACAGCTACTGTGGCTGCAGAATCAGTGCCATGGCCGCTGGCTGTGTACAAAGGATAAGAGAGCAGGGAGGTTCCAGATCCAACTGCCACCTCAGAGCTCAGCTTCAAAGTAGGTTCCAATCTTGAGAATAAAATCAGTGGAAGCTGGGGATGTAGGTATCCCATCTACACCCAGATTTGTGTTTCTGTTCTGCATGGGTTGTGTTGGCCTCCAGCTGAAGAACAGATCTGAACCAGCATCCCATCCCTGCCTGGCTCTCCCATTGTCCTCATCAGCTGTTCTATGTTTTCAGAGCAGACTTACTTCATCACTTCATGTTCAATGGTCCATTAAGACAAGTGATAGACAAATTTTTTAAATCTTGGAACTGATTCTGGATAAGGCCTCAAATATTTGCAGCTTACATGTATCGTTAAAACATCTGGGATCTCCAAAATTGTCAATAAATCTCAAGCAATATGGATTTCTTGTGAGTTTCTTTCCAAATCCAGCTTCTGTTAAGTCCAGCAACATTTGAAATGAATCTTCCTCACAGTATTTTGGCACACCTACATTTATTCCTGGCTGGACTTCAGAATTGTACAATACTGGAATTTGAAAAAATAAGGACATAACTACATGCTTGTGAACCCTGAAAGAATTTCACTAGTGGATTATTTTCTAGTCTTCTTCTTAATAGTAGTGCCTTTAGTTTCCTGGAAGAGGTTAACAAGGACACTCCACACCAGATCCCTTGCTTTTCTTTTTTTATTTTATTTGCTTGCTTTCCTCCCCACAAGGCACTTTACATCTCTCTATTCTGTTATCCTACTTCCTCCTATTAATTTAAATTCATCTGGAACAATCCTTGCTTTTCACAGGCAGGCTTTAAACTTGAAGATGTGAATAATATAAAGGAAGAAGCCAGGTGAATGCAAAGGACAGCAACGCACGGGAGAATTAAAATTTCTGAATATTCTGATTTTCAGTGAGTCTGCAATATCTGCTGGGTTTATCTTTTATATTAGCATGGAAGAGGCATTACTTCATGAAGCTTGTAGATATTCTGGAACTAAGGTGACAAACTGAGATAAAACAGCTGTAGGATCTGGTCATTTCAGCTTTGCAGAGAAGAATTGTGTCTTTCAGCAGTTTCAGGAACCTTTTCAGCTAAATCACTTGTTTCTGTTTTTAAGCACTAAGTTCTCAAAGTCTGAGGAAAAATGTTATTTCTCTACAACTTTTTTTACAGAATAAATAGATTTCCCTTTAAAGCAAATGCTGGAGCAGGAGGTGGTGCTGTGGGAACACCATCCCTTTGAGACAGCAGTGACAGATGAACTTCACCGTACCATGAAACAGTATTTTGAAATGCTTTATCACCTACCTGTTGTATGCATGACCCTGCACACAGGTTGTCCATTCAGACCACTGAGTCTGTTTGGTGACTGAAAAGAGAAGTTGGAAAATCCATGTGATGAGTGCGCAGTGATCTAAACCCGTCCAACAGGAGAACCCAAATGTACTGGTTTTGAAATATGATCTTTATCTCAAGTTTAAACTTCTCAAGGGATGTGTCTGCTTACTTGAGATTCAAGGTTGAGAAAACTTTCTCTGGAGCATAGCCATTCTTCCAAAGCACTCAGCACACTCAACTTTCTTTTTTTTGGTGGTCCTTAGTCATCCATACAGTCATGAGGCTGGAGAGCAAGAGGCCCCCACTCTGTGCTGCCTCTCTGTGAGACTCCCTCACGCTGATCTGCCCGGGTACAGCTCCCCACGGTGCTCTCCGCACAAAAACGCAAGTTCAAGGGACTTGCAAAGAGAGATTCAGGATTGAAAACAAAAACAAATGTCAGAGCAAAGCCGGTCTGAATTTGGTACATCTCCAGATAAAATTATTGTACAATTAAGAAAAGCCTCAGCCCTGTACATATGCTTAATTTCATACACTAAGGCTATTCACCACGTGAAGCTGAACAAATGCACAAGTGTTGTCAGAGCTGAGGTCTGTCACACTGCTAGGAGATATGCATGCCGTTTCCATAAGCCACAGCAGCAAAGGCATAATTTAATAAAAAAGACTTTTGTTCGTGTCTATTAAAAGAAACCTATAAATCCTCCAAATGGTACACTTAGGATTTGGTCCAAAAGTTACTTAAGCCGATGGAAAAGCTGTTATTGATTTTAATAGGTATTTATTATATTTGGCTATTCCTTCAGCCGTCACTCTTTCCCTCTCTGTCATCTCAGCTGAGTTCCAGTCCCGTCTCCTGTATCTTACCAATATGTGGACAGCATATGTTGTTTAAATGAGAGACTTGTTCATTAGTTTATGTTTGAATCATGCCAAGCACGTCCCAATCCTAACTGGATGCTAAGATGATGGTAATACATGACATAATTACAGTAATAATAAAATCCTATGTTCAGCCATGTTATATGCTGTTTCATTCCACAAACAACAAAGAAAAGGATCTAACATACACACAATAGGGAAATGCACATCTAAGCAAAAGCACTACTGTGAATAAACACTCTGTATTTAATTGTAACCTGTTCTGTTGACAAGAGAAACTGCAAGTGCTAAACTTATTTAGTTCGTGTTCATTTATTATTTCTTTACCCTTGGAAAGAGCTGTTTGAGGAAATCACTCTTCTGAATCGTTCTATTTTCAAGAGACTATGTAAGCACAAACAAGGGATTACAAAGACTTGACAAGTCAGAGAAGAGTTTATCTTTTATTTTTTTATAAATTTTCTTTTATAAATCAAAATCAAAGCTCACAAAAAAGTTTCTGAAATTTTTGCTAATGTCTACTGCATGGTTGAGGTTTACAAACAAAGCAATTGACTGGCATTTTCATTTTTCAGTCACACCAAGCATGCACTTCAGATGACCAGAGAGTTTGGGCTTTGGTTCAGCAGTCCTTAGCTAGATTTTAAGCAAGGGTATGTATTTAAGCTCCTTTAAACTAACCTTTTTTCTCAAGTGTTTGTACCAAGCAGATCTAGATAACATTTCCTGGAGCATCAGCTTCAAACTCTTGTCAGTGAGTAGCTTCCAGCATGTTGTGACTGTGCCTTGCCCTTCAGTGACTATTCCATTCTGCTCCACAGCAGCACTCCAAAACAACCTGCATGTTGACCAGGAAATTTTCTTGCCTGTTTGTACAAATAAGACACTGGGGACAGGATTTTGACTTAACTCGGCTTTTCTCTGAAGCTTTCGTGTCAAAGGGGCATTCACTGCGTCCTTGTCTGAAAGGAATGCTGTTGTTTGTCCTTTCCAAGGCAAAGCAGAGTCTTTCTTTGCTCTTAAAATAACATCCAGGAGCTACAGTATTCCCAAGAATACAGGAACTCTGGACTCAACTCCCACTTTTATCTGAAGTTACTGCACTCGGCATCTATCAGCACCTTGGGGCCACTGGGCTCCTCTTCCTGTGAGACTGGGGAGATACTCCTGTATCTGTCTCTCTGTGTTGCTCAGTGGGAAAGAGAGACCCAGGTGCCAATTCCTGCTTCGTAGTTTGTTCTGCATTTAGCGGACAGGACATAAAACATCATCAAACCCCCTTAGGAATTGTGGTTTCTCTCCTACCACAGGGAGTGGCATTACTGGGAGCTTAACGTTTGCCTCTTTGGACTGATGTTGGAGGAATTTCATAAGAGGTCATGTGCTAATGAAGCTTAAAGAGCTTTACAGAGAAGTGGCAATTGAGCAGGGGTTTTCAGGATCAGTATTTTGGATTACCATCCAACAGCAGCTTCAGCCACTTCTCTTTTGGTCCTGCTCAGTTGGATCTTTCAGCTCCCATTAACATAAAGATGAACTGAAGATAATAATTTTCACATAGGACTGAAAATTTGATGGCCCAGGAATTCAAGAGAAGATAACAAACAGAATTTATATGTGAGGTAATGAATTAAAGTAGCTGAAGAGAGAAAGAAAAGAAAAAAGAAAATCATTAAACCTTCTCCCTCCTCCTGAATCTGGCAGGTTGGGTTTACTTTGTGATGCCAGAGATATTTTTTTGTCTGAAATACATTTGGTGAAAAATCTGTCGTAATCCATGAAATGGCTCTAAATTATAAAGGAGGAACTTCCAGAGAGCTCAGAAAAACTATGGGAAAAGAGAGGTGATGATGATATTTTAATGAGCATTTTTCTTTTCATTCAGAGAATATCTGCCATGTACCATTACTTTTCTGAGAGCACAGAACAGTTATTGTCATTCAATCACTATTTTTCTCACAGTCAGGATAAAAGAGGAATAACACACACACAAACACACACAAATACACGTGCATCACATGCAGAGCCTCTCTCTCCCTCTCTCTCTCTTTCTGATAGTTCCCTAGAGAGTTCCATCATACCTGAGTTTATGAGCCTTGGATCATCTATGGCCAGTGGATTTAGTAATAAACAGAGTGGAAATGTTCTTCATCAGAGTTCAAAGGAAATTTCGACCAGCCCCTGCCAGACGTTGCTTCCCCCCGGCCCCTCAGCATTTTACTGTAATGACTTCCTTTGAGTGGAAAGAAAATGGAAAGGAAGGCAGCTTGTACATCTTTAAAATGTGTCTTGAAATATAGGAAGCTTTGTAAATGAAGGGCATTGGGATGGTTTTATAGTGCAGCTTTTCAGGCTCTTTTGCCATGCTGGAAACATGGTGCCTGGGAAGCACATGCAACGTGCTGAGGTGTGACCCTAAGTAAAGGAGCTGTATCTCTACTTTTAAATCAAAAAATTGTACCTTTGAATTCTGTCTTACAGTCTTTGATCATTGAAAAACTGCCTCTGTTGGGCAAAATCTAAAGACACACCTTATCTTTTAATAAAATGCTGTGCAGTCCCATTATAAATCCCACTGGACACAGAACACCTTTACATATGAGAAGAAAGGGTTGCCAACACTGTTAGCTCAATCTACTTCACCATATAACGATATTCAGAGCTACTAAGAGCTCCCCACCCTCCTGAATGTCGACAGGTTTAAATGTCCCCATTTTCAAATATTGGAAATTAATTATGGACTTTATTTTTGTAGATTGTGTGGTGAAATCATAGCACTTGGAGGGACAAACATTTTAAAACACTGGGTGGACCCAAAGGACAGCCCTGATTACTTTTATCCAAGGCATAAAAATACCAGATGGACTTTTATCTTGCTTTGAAGGTGTCTGTGGACTGGAGGTTGGTTATAATACTTTCAAAGAACCTTGAGAAGTGAAAATTATAAGCCCTTCAGAGAATTACCTATATTCCTCTAATAAATTCTCATGAGGTTTATCTGAAGATGGTGGTGATGGCTCAGAGAAGGCCATAAATTGCCTGGGGGACATCACAGTAACACATTTTCCCCCTGTGACCACCGAGGGGATAGTGGGGAACACAACAGAAACAGCACACATTAGGTAATGCCCCCCATCAGACTGCAGATGTGTGAACTAGTTTAAAACTTTTATTGGGGCTTTTATTAGGCTGTGATACAGTCCCAGGCTCTTTGCAGTTGCCAGTGTAGCCAGTTGCTTGCAAGTTATAAGGAATTAAAAATACCTAATGCTCAAGCTATTCTACAGTTAGGGGTGGGGAGTCCCAAGCAGATAATATTTTGGGTGGCTAAGTAGCCAGGTTCCTTCTGTGCCTTGTGATCCTACTTGTGAGAGCCATGGCATTAACCATAGCTGTTTCACTGATTTGAAACAGCAGCAGAAGTTCAACCCAAGCAGCAATCTTTTAAATCCTTGCTGATGCTGTAAATGCTCTTTAAAACATTGATAAACGAATGGTTATGCAGAGTTTTTTTGTTTGTTTTGTTTTGGGGGTTTTTTTGTTTGGTTTGGTTTTTTTAACCCCAGTTACCTGCTTCAGTTAATGTAATTGATAGCTTTGGCACACGAAATTTTCTTTAATGCTAAAGCATATGAAAAATTGTAACTTCATTACCAAAAGTTGTCTTGGTCATGTATCTTGTTTCTGCCAAAGTGACACAATCCTAACACAAATTGTCATGTCTGTGTGAGATGGTTTGGTCTCAGTGACTTCACTGCCAGCTGGAGAGCTGGGCTGCAGCAGCAGGGGTTTGATGGGGAGTGGGGCCACAGGGAAGATCTTCAAAGTGGCAGTGAGGAGGGGCCAGTGGTTCATCACCTCTCATAACACAGCAACTAAAGGAACCCAAGGCACTGGTCAGATGGCAGGTTCTGAAATAAGTAAAGGGCTACAATTATTTGTTCACTCTGTTGGTGAAACTTTGTGATAGAATGCTGTAGCTACCAAAATTTTACCCAAGTTCAAGAAGCATTAGGCAAATTATTGAAAGAAAGAGTCACTGAAGACAGTGAAAAACACCAGCATACAATCTCAGGCTCAAAAATTCATAAATCCCAGTCTGATGGAAGCTAGCAGGAGAGATACTTGAGAGGCATCTTCTCCATGTAACCACAAGCTCCTGCAGGAAATGAGAGAGCAGAGTAGATGAACCGCTGGGTTAATAATGGTGTTAAATCAATATCTTCTAGATATTAACAACCAAGCTAAGCACAATCCAGTCTGAAAGCCCTTGGACGGCTATGACTTCATGCACAACCATTAAAGCTTTGTTAGAAAAGAATTCCAGAAAATCTCCTGGAGTCTCCAGATGTTCATAAATTGGATAATTCTATATAGCTCAGTTTAGACAGATGAATATGTCTTTCCATGTGGAAACTCTAAAGCAGGCACAGGACAGTTAGAGAGCGTCACAGCAGACAGGAAAAGATGGTGAGAATAAGGGAGATGGTGGCAGAACTTGCAGGGATCATCAGCAGGAGATGGATTCTTTGGTCTCTTTGGGCCTTTTCCCATGCCCAAGGAGACTTAATTGCTCCAAGCATCCATCTCTTTTCAACCCTATCGTTGGCCATAGCAGCAGGAAAAGAATGCATCCCCTGGGCCCATTTTTGCATTTACTTTAAGCTTTTCATTGTAAAAGCAGTGCAAACTGGCTTTAGTATAAGTGAGGATTAAGTGTTGCACATATCGTTATGAAATCACCAGGGACCACGGTGAAATCTGAGATATTACTACACACAATTGTTGAATCAGCTCCCTTTAGAACTTGATTATCTTTTTAAACAAATTTTGTAAATGAGCTGTAATATTTTATATCCACTCAAAGCTTTTTAGCCCAGAGCACTTAACAAGCTTAAAGACCTGGAGTGGGAACCAGCTTTTGCTCTGTGTGCGGACGGTACCTGGCACACTGGAAGCCAGTCCCTGAGTCAGGTTCCCATGTGTTGCTACAACAGCAATATCCCCAAGAGTATGAGCAGCAGAATGGAAATACTGACATTTCTGGGTCAGAAAAATACTAGACAAAGAATGAATAAGGAAAGCTTTGATTTTGAAATAAGGAGTTACAGAAAGTAACCAGAATATAAACTAAAGCGAGATAGATTTTGAGGGCTGATCTAAAAGACTAACCTTATTAACATATACATCAGAATCTTTTTGTGATTAGTTCGATTCTGTCAAGAACAAAAAATGTTTCTAAATAAGTGTAAGGATTGGACAATACAGGTATACATACCTATTTACACCATATAACTATGCACTTATAGACAGGATACAGGACTTGAAGGATTTCCCATTTTTTGAAAGAAATACACAACTATGCCTTATAAATATATGTAATATTCACTTATACTGTTTGGAAAATAAGTGCTGTTTCTTACTGATATTCTGATTAAATGTTCTAATCATTATTCTTACTAAACTCCCAAATAAGTACTCTGAGTTTCTTAATAGAAACCTCTCTAGCCTTCTGTTTGCAAGCCTAGTGAGCAGAGTATGCAAATTGAGAGGTTTGCATGCAAATTCAACCATTTGTTATTGGAATGTGCCTGCAGTTTGAGCCATCCTGAGTGGTGGTGTATGGCCTGTTCTCTGAACATTTTCTGCTTTGGTGCCTGGGCAGGTAAGCTGAAGAACATAACAAGCATGGGCACTGTTTGAGGAGGTGAAATGCCACTGGATGTCATTATTTCTCTTTCTTTGAAGCTGAAGCAAGTCTTCTCTAGAGGTGGAAAATATGGCTATTACAGAAGGTAGACGAGTTCAATTTTGAATATTCTCGGTATTTTGGAGTACTTGTTCTTAATTTAAAATAGCTTTCCAAAGTCAGACTCCTTTATGAGTCAGTGGAAACACGCACAGCCCCTTGCAAACGCAAGCAAAAACTCCAAATGTCTTCGTTTCGGTACAAACTGGTCAGCCTGCAAAGGGGTCAACCAACTGGACGAGCCTCTCAACCCTCCAGGCTGCTCACATTGTGCTCTCCCAGCCTTCCCTCTCCAGTGACTTTGGGGAAGCCAGCTTTGTGGTAATATAAAAACAGAGTAGAACCTAAGAATAAACTTAGTCATCAGTGTCTCTGAGCATTTGAAATCGTGTCACTAGGATCATGGAGTCTATTCCTGCAGCCACTAGAAGTCCTGTTTATTTGAGTGCAGTAGTGGGGATATAAGTAAGATGGAAAGTAGCAAAACACTGATTATCACACTTAGTTACTGCACAGGCATTTCCTCTGAGAAAACACTGGCAAGCACAACTGATGGCTACTCTAAAACCTGGGTTTTAATTTTATGTCTTTCACTTTTCTGGTCTGAGACATTCAGTAAAAGATCAGGAGCTCAGATATTTCTCCTTATTAATGGCTCTCAACACTTCACCATTACTTACCAGAAAATGGTTCCCTTTCTCCCGTTATAATTAACAATAATCTTATCAGTACCTAAGATTAAGAACCAACAGAGAAATATTTTCTATGTGTTCCTTATTTTCAGAGCTGAAGCAAGGAGCTAAATTATATTATGCTGTGTATCAGCAATATTAGTGCTTTTTACATTCTAGATCTTTTTATCTCTTCTGCTTTACCCTCATGTTTATGAGTCAGATCTACATCACAGACACTGAACATATGTCAGTGATGGCATAGCTGAAGGAGTTCTTTGGTCCATGTTGAGAGGTAACAAGGAAAGAACCCAGTTTAATATCCAGACCTGACGGAGCTGAAACAGTCAGCAATAACAAGAAACACCTACATGCTTGTAAATGAGGCATCCCATGTGGAGAAGAAACCTTTTACATAAATACTTTGTAACGGTGAACTGCTCTTGAACTCTGTCCTGTGGCTGACAGGGCTTTTCACTATTGAATTCTAAAAACAGGAAGCACCAAAGAACCTCATAGCTTGTCTGTATTGCCTACCTACAAGACTTCCCTGTACTTACATGTAGTGTTTGGTCTTGTGAATGAAATCATAAATCTTTGACAGCTGCAGAAAAACAAGAAGTTTTGAAGGTAGAGATTTGTGGGTTTATTCTGATTTTGCAATAAAACATGGGGTACACAACTGAGATCTGGAAGAAATTGTCATTATTGTAGGCCATGTGAAAGTATAAGGGACCATGCCTACAAACCTGGAAAACTGGGAGAATTAATACAGAACAGGTCAGTATGGAAATCACACAAATAAGGAGGAAAAGCATGAAAAAAAGTATTGAGTTTAAATTAACATCTAGGAGCACTAAAACTGAGATAAGAGTTTTAAGAAGAAATGGCATACTTGACTATTTTCATCTCAGTATGTTAACAAATTTATCATGAACATTTTAGGACTTTCTAAGATGGCTTTATAATTTAACATTATATGCTAGATATCTAGAAATACCAGAACTATTTTCCTTGTTGCCAAAGACACAGACAAAACATTAAGTTTAGGGCTAGTAGGTGCTTTTACTACAAATGGAAATACATTTTTTTCCTATGATTTTTTCCCTGAAATTTTTCATAAGAAATAAAACGCACTCCCAACCAGTTCCACATGTGATTTATTTGAGTTAAACTGTGTGGAATTAAATCTTAACAAGGGACTGATCTGAAATCTATAGAAATCTCTGGGACTCTTTCTATTAATTTGAGTGGTCTTTTGATCTGGCCTTATGTGAAGAAACACATTTATGAGTCCCAAAGATGGAACCCATTAAATTACGTTTCCTTTATTTTACATGTGTAATTTAAATGATTTTATATTTTATAATTCCCTATGAAAATATTCAATTCTAAGTTACATAAAGATAGGGGAGTTGTACTGATCCAGGAACCAGGACAAAAAAGGTTTGCTGGTGTAAATAAATATTGTTCTATTAGCTTTTTAAAAGCTTGCATTACTTGCAATAACAAAAGATAAAGACATAGGTTAGCTTTTATGCTTTTTCAGCAGCACAAATGTGAACATTGCTTTTTAGGTGCAGGTTATAAATATAATTTAGTAAAAAATTGGTTCAGCAAGATCCACTGGGGAAAGCAGGTTAAGGCAAAAGTTTTTGCCTGAATAAAGCAAAAACTCATAACATCGCAACATGACAAAATGTGTCCAAAACTCTTGTGCCAAAGATCTGTGCCACCAAGACAGAGGAAAGATGCTCAGCCTTACAACTAATGTTTTTGGGGAAGACAAGAAAAGGCTGGATCTGTAGTGGTCTAATGGCTTGAGACAACTCATATCACACCATGTAAAGGCCAATATGTGCCCTGAATACATGGCAAGGATGGAGATCTTCACTGTGATATGGCAACAGGGGCTATTGCAACCTGAGTGGTGACAACCTGATGTGAAGTCATGGAAAAGGAACGACATAAAAATTAATTTTTTATTGTGTCTTATCCCTCCCTCTTTCCTCAGAGCTGCCACAGCAGGAATGTGCGTCTTGGGAAGAGAACCCGCGTTATTGTTTGATTTCTGTTTTCTGCCAAAGGCACTGGCAGAAACCAAGGCTCTCCTGTTACAAGAGAGAGGAGTTTGCTGAAATTCTTATTTTTTTCTACTAATTTCAGTGTAAGAGATCTGAATGATAACATAGAAGGCTTATGTACTTGCCATTTTACAGTTGTTTTGATAGACTACCTTTTGCAACCAATGGTTATTTATAGTGTCTTAAAAACTGACTCCACAACCCATGAATGATATTCAAATCGATGGTATCAATATCCATTTTGCTTACTATTCTCTATGTTTAAGTGAGTTGAACTGCAATTAAATAAAACAAGCAGATTTAAAGAAGTTTTAGATGTTCTCAGTGATCAGATATCAACATTCAGCAGTTACGTGTTCTGGAAACACCAAAGAAGTGATCTGTAATGTTTTCCCTGCTTAATCCCTGAAAGTACTTGATTTTGCCTTGGTTTCATTGATTTTATATCTATCTATCTATCTATCTATCTATCTAGACTTTTTTTTGGGGGGGTGCCGCCCTTTATGCTGCACATATTTACGGAGAAAATACTAGGGGAAAAAAATAAACAAACAAGGAAAAAAAATCTTATCTTTAAAACAAATATGAAAAGGACAAATTTCTGAACCCGGGTTGTTGTTGAACTTCAAAGTGAGAATTAATATATAAAATATTTAGGATCTTGAATGGAATAAACTCTTGAAGAATTCTAATGTGTCTAATATAAATGAAAAAAAAATCCTCTGAGTCTTTAAAATAATATTACTTTTGCATGTAAGTTTTTCTTTAACATCAGCTTTTTTGACTGTTTTATTGAAACTTCAACAGACAGTAGCTTATTTTTCCACAGACTTAAGCACCTGAGATTTTTGGCTAATGGATATAAGGCCAGTAAAATTTCCCATAAAATGTAACTTTATATGAGAACTTACATGATGTTTATAGAATATATTCCCGTGTTTGCTTTTTCAAAAGCAAACTTCTTGATATTCATAGGAAGAATATCAGCTGCATTGCAATGAGAAAGTGAAAATGATCAGCTGACGAATACAAATAAGCAGCAATGTTTTCCCTGGCTTCACTACTTGCTTCCTGAGGATCTCTGTTTCCCACTTAAAGATCAATAAATACCAAGCACAAAGCTCAGTTAAATCCTTTCTGTTCCTTCTTAATGAGCTGTAAGTTAGAACCTAAATTAAAACCAGGGATGAACGAAGACTTTTTTAATGAGAAAATTTCTGAATCAGAAATTCTACAATCTTGATACTCATCCTTAATTTTGGCAAAAAGATCCACTGGTGGCTATGGATTCACAAATATTATCTGGCTAAATGGACTGCATTGAAGAACATCTGTCTTCATAAAATGAATAAAGGACAGCATTTTGGAGCCAAGAATGACAGATGTCAGTACTGGATTCATCCTTCAGAAGGAAATAGTCCCAGATATCCCAGATAATATATCTCCAAGAAATAATCTATCTATTTTATTATTATCAACAGCAAACCACTCATTTCAGATAAGAACTTCTGCAAATTTAATTACTGTCAGTCAACTAGGGCTTTTAGCACAAGCTTTTACTCAGAAAGTAGAAAATGGAGATATCAAGCTCTCAAATGGAAGAGAGCATTTCAATGTACTCTGCCTCTTCTGCAAGTCTTATACAAAAGTATTCCACAAAAAATACACCAGCAGTAATAAAACTGTCCATCAGCTGGATTTCATACATAAAAGCATCTGAACAAGAACAAAACATGTAGGATTTCTGACAGTAAGGGTCATGTTTACTTCCCTCCATACAATTTACTCCAAAAACCTTTATCTGTTGCAAACAGGTCAACAATTTCTAACTTTCCTCCAAATTAGACACCTCGACACCCATACTTTTGTTTGAGCTTCAGACTTCAGAGAAGTCAAATGGAAATTTAACTTTAAATTCCATGAGGCAATTTTAGGTCACTGCTTTGGGCTGACACATCTACCCTTGTTCACTGCAGCCTGAAATGGCAAATAGGCATAAATTGTGTCTGGGGAACAAACTTAGAATCATAGTACCACAGAGTCGTAGGGTCACAGAATCATAAAGTATATTGGGTTGGAAGAGATTGCTAAAAGTCATCCAGTCCAGCCTCCCTGCAATGAGCAGGGACATCTTCAACTAGGTCAGCTTGCTCAGAGCCCCATCCAAACTGACCACCAGAGCATCAGAATAGTACCACCCAAAGGAAAGTTTCTGGGCTTTCTGTTTTTTTCTTTCTTGAATCTAGTCCTACAAGATGGAGATCGCCAAATCTGGCATTCTAGAAATCAATTAATCCCCCTTTGAAATGTGAGAATTTGGAAGGCAGCAGCAGCTGCTTGTATCCTGCCAAAATCTTCCCATACAGTCTCATCACCATGCATTTTTTCACTTGCCTTGGGCCAAGTCTAAGAAAGGTTGACTCAATTTCCCTCTGTTTGCTTTCTAATTTTCACTCTGAACAGGTTTGTTGGGAATCTCCTGGGCACTAATGGATAAGCTTCAAAATACAAAAAAAAATATTGGTAAAAACTGTGTCCTTAACAGAGAGGCAGTGTGCTTGAATGCAATGTCCCTTTATTTTCTCTTTTAGTGATGATTCCTTAACATCTCTTCACTCAGAGGTAAGCACCTTACGGCCTTCTCCTAAGTAGCTGACATGTGGCTTCAAGCATACAAACAGTGAACACGCCTAAATATTTTTCTCCTAATATATCTTGAATTTTGAAAGTAGTTCTAAAAACTGGTTGATGCTCTCAGAGCTTTCTACATGTGGCACTACCCAGTCAAAAATCAATGAAATACCCCCAGTTGCTGAGGAATAACCACTTCAAGAACTGGCACAGAATAAAAATATGAAATAGAACTTTCCTGTTTCTGCTGGAGTAAGGAAAAAGCTGCCTCAGAATGTTACATAATGAGCATATCCCCCAAAGACAGTTATTCCAGGACTCAAATAATATTTTTTATTAAGGAAGACCATATCCCAATGTTACCTGTCTCAGCTGACCTTTGCTGAATCCACCCCTAATCTGCTGACCCACATTGTAGTAATATTGCAGTTTCCCAGGACTAAATCTCTGCATGCAGCTAGGGATCATCATCATAGGGAAACAAAGAACTCAACATACTTCATTTTATACAGTTCACAAAAAGTTAGAGTGCTTCCCACTGATATCAAATCTACTTGCATCCTCCCTTCTCTTTCTTCCTCTCAAGTCATAGCCACTATTCTACCGGCTCTGCTTCTACCTATGTTTTAATCTCCAACTGTTTCATTAAGTGTCAGTTACCAAAGCTTTCCCTTCTCTTAGTAGACAATGATTACTATTATTTAAGATCTGCATGCACATATTTTAACAGTATAGCTTAATATGATAATAGAGGGCTATTGATCAGAAAGGGAGCTGGGCTGGAAGATGTTCAGTCTTGACTCCTCCTTGTGGAGGGTTATGTGTGGACTCTGTCTGCTCCTTCATAAGTAACACACTTTAACATAAATAAAAGCCCTTTAGCCCTCAGCTGAAGTGAGAGAGTCTGAATGGGTCTTGAATCAGCTTTATGTCATAATTTCTCACAGTCATCCCACTGTTCTGCTGTTTTCATTTAGAATGAATATAAACTATCCAGATTTAGTGTGAGTTTCTGCTTTCAGGAGCAGTGCACTTAGGGATTCACTGAGTATGTGAAACAAATTCTCAGTACCAGTTTTTAAACAGGGATTGAGACTAAGTAATGGAAATAGCAGAGCCCATGGGATTGATTAAAAGCGTGTTGAGTTCTCTAATATTCAAAGCACGGTAATTAGAGCCCTCTATGACACAGGACTGTAAAATCCAGTTGATCAGATGCTCACGTACATGGGCTTTCCTTACAGCAGTTAGCTAACACCAGAAATGTTCCAAACATGTAATGGAAAAACCATTACTATTTCGGAACCCAAGACGCCGCACGCTGGATTCGCATTCCCGTTACAGTAAATTGCTGTTTATCTGGAACACGTCGTCCTATTCTGACAGAATATTCAAGGGTCCATATTTTCTGTCTGAGCAGGCCCTGCTGATTACACCCCTTCATGTGTCATTTGTGTCTCCCTGAAAACCGCTGCCTAAAGGAAGGCGTGGAGGCTGCGGGGAAGGGAAGACACAATTAGCCCTGTCCTCCAGCCGTGACGGGAAAGTTGATACAGGAGTAATAACCACAAGCCAGGTCTCTCCTGAATTTATTGTCATGCCCATCATAGTCAGTAACACTTCTTTAACAATAGTCATTTATAAAGGCCTGGCTTCTGTGGAAAGATTTACTAACAGCCCTAAGTGGAAACTCCCCTGTAAAACCAAAATGCTCATGGAAACAGTACTACTACAAAGGCATAAAAATAATGCACAGAAGTTTACCACCAATGCATTTACTGTAAAACTCAAGGACTAAAAATAAAATAACCTCAATATATAAAATGAGTACAATTTTTTTTCTTTCCTTTTTGAAACACAGAAGTAGCTCTAATGGATCATAGACTAAAAAAAGCATATTGTGATTGGAGCTAACAATATTTTCACATTCTGCCCTTCAAGGACTCAACTCAGTTTCATTTTTACAAGACAGAATCTGGCAGTGCAATAGAAGTTTTCTTTTAAAAATAATATATATATACATATATATATAAAGGACAAAAAACTAAAGGTAAGAAAGATCAGCAGGACTGAATAATACTGACAGATTTTCTGTCATTCTCACTACTCCAGTTGCTGAGCATTCACAGAGTAAAAGAAAATATACCAGTGTCTCCAGAGATGCTGTGTCAACAAAAACTCCTTCCGCTGGCATAATACAATTTCTGTTTAACTAATCGGGGGGAAATTTATCACATGGGACTTGGTGGGGTTGTTTATGGAGTCATTAGCACAACGGCACTCAACTCTAGGATGACAGTTCTGCTCTTCAGAAGATGAAATGCTGCAGCTGGCTGGGAAATGAATGAAGGCCAAAACTGGAATTATAAAACAGAGGACTTAATTTGAAAAAAAATTGTTCCTAGGATTTCATGGATGTGTTGCTGGTTTATTTATTTACTTATTTATTTACTTGTTCTTTCCAAATAACGAGAAGGTGCTGGAGACTATGAAGTGGTAGTGAGCTGAAGTATTCACCCATAGACTTCTAGTGATTTCTTCAGTGTCCTGCTGTAAGAATATTATACTTTGCTAACAGACTCATAAAAGACCTTTTCCAAAATCAAAGTAATGGAATGAATTCCTAGGATAATATTCAATTGCCCAAATTCTGCCAAATGCTCTGTCTTTGATTCCCAATTATTATTAAGATAAGTACTTGTATTCCAAAAATATTGTGATGCCTGCCAAAAGTCTTACTCCTACTTTGTCCATGTAAAACATAACTTCAAGGAGAATTTTGGTACAACAGAGTCTAGCTCTTCACAGATTTCTTATTACACATTTAACGGACATAAGCATTGCAAGGATTAAGTCAATAATATTTATAGAAATGTATAGAAGATACAGTTTCAAAAGTGCTTTAATAAAAGTGTCCAGCAGATAAAGCAGCTGATGAAATTCAGGTTAGAGAAATGTAAAGCGAAGTACACAGGAAAAGTATTCCTTGGAACAAATAATTCCTTAAAACAAATCTACAAAACTCTACCTCAACATATGATGTTAAAAAGAAAACAAAACAAAATGAAAAACAAAGAGAAGGCCAGGAACAATTAAGAAAATAATAGAAAATTTTAATCATCATTATGCCACTGTAAAAATCCATGCTTCATCTTCATTGTAAATACCATGGTTACTGTCTCCTCCTCATGAAAAAGTTACAGTAAAGTTAGAAACAGCTCAGCAAGTCTCTGAGCCACAAATTTCTGAGAGAGTATCCTGAGGCACTGTGAATTATGTATATCCTGGTATGCCTGCCCGTTCCCTGACTTTTTCTTGAACATCCCATTATCCATCACTCTTGGAGAAAATACAGTGAGCTGGCTGGACCCGTGGGCCAGCCTGACACATCATTCCTTATGTTCTTGACAGATTTAAAGAAAAACCAAAGTGGAAGGGTAGTTTGCTTTAGTCAGTGTGCTTGCCTGGGAGGGAAAAGGGAGGTGTCCTACTGCATACAGAAGAAGGAAGCATTTTCACTACTGTTGGTACCCTGCTTTGCTAGAAGACCAGGAGGTTTAGAACAACATAGGGAAGGCTGAGTGCTATTATATTTTAAAGCATCCCCTTTTTCTCACCAGCACTATACAATCCCTGGCAGGATTCAGCTGCAGCCAAATGTTCTTCACCCAGACCCTGAGATAGATAAAGTATCTTATTCTGTGCAAAATATTGTCAGTGTGTTCCATGGGCAGGAGGAAAGAGGGGACAGAATGGATAACAAAACATGGCATGACTTTTTCTTTAGAATTATGATTATTATGTTCCATAACAATTACAAGGAACTTGAGTACTTGAGTGTGATTTCCTGTTAAAAGGATACATTGTAGGAAGCTTGCTAGTGCAGCCCACATGAGGCAGCGCTGCATGGAAAAGGAGATCCAGGGCTTCAGTAACAAAGCAGAGACCCAGCACATCCCTGTCTCTTCTGTCTTGTCCTACCTGGAACTTGTAGGGGTTGGGATCAGAGAGACATTCCTGATTCTTCCTTTAACTGTTCCTGTTTTGCCAAATCCCCAGTGGAAGACGACCGTGAAACAGTACACAGAAAAAAACCCCAAAATTCTAAGTCCAGAAGAAATGGAAGTGTGGTCATCCATTTCATCCTCATATCCCACTGAAGATATTTGGATGGGAGATGAACAGCCTCTGGGAGCACAACTTGCTGCACAGCAATTTCTCAGTATGTGTCAGTGCCCAGGTTGAAAGATGAACACCAGAATGGGGAGGCTTTCATTTGACTGTCCATGGAGTCCATACCCATGTGTGGTCTCAAAGGACCTAAGAATACGCAAAAAAAAGGGCTGTCTTGCCATTATGGTAATTACACAGTCCACGTGATCTCTCTCCAGCTGGTGATGTTAGAAATCCCATGTTTGCTTGCAGAACAAGAAGCAGGAAGATGCCTTTTCTTTCATTCATCAGTATTGCCATTGGTTGATTCCTCACACTGCAGCTACAGTCAAAGATGAAGGGAACTAGCATGACTGCCTTCATATGCAGTCCTTTCTCCATGTGGGAAATGAAATCAACTCTGCATCTTCTTTACACACCATAATCTCTCTTGATATCACACAGCACATCTCCTTTTGCTGAGAAGTAGAAGCGCATCAGCAGGACAGCTCCACTAAAACACAGAGCTCTATGTTGTCCTTACAAGCTGCATTTGCTGGAATGACTGACACACACCATTTATCAGTCAGCTTCAAGTTTTACCCATAGAAATAAAATTTAGTAAAATTCAACTAGTGGTTCATTGAATTCAAAATCTTCTTCCAAAACTTTTAGGTGTGCTTGCAAAAGTCTAAGGGCAATTATACATTGAAATGCTTATAGGGGAATATTTGTTTTCAAGTTCAGAAAATTAATCTGCCTCATACTTGGAAGCACAAAGACTTACTATTTAGAAATGTTCAAATGCAGCCCATTTAACTACGACTTTATTAATATTATGGAAGCACTGATAGCAACCCTATAACTAACGTTCAATTAGGCATGAAAACAAATACTGATTGAAACCAAATAACTACACCTCAGTTCCTCTCACAGATGTGTCATGCTTCCCAGGCAAAACATCTGGAAAACTGCCCTAGCAGGGCTATTGAGGCTTTCCTTAATGTCAAGGGATTCTTGGCAATCTGCAAAACCTTTCCTCCTAATTTCTGCAAGTTATGGGTAAGAGATGCAGATGTTAGGTTAACGTTTGCCTGTGCTTTTGGGGCATGAATCTCATTGCACTGTGGCAGATATCATTACAGTAGGGCAGCTAGCAGTTACGTAGTGTGGAGTTTAGAGTGGGTTTACAAATAATTTCAGCACAGTGTTTGGACTGGAGCTGAAGGGCTGCCATAAATTTTTTCCCTGCCCAAGACTTTCCCAATTGTGAATAATTTTCTATTGAAAATAGATCTTTTACGGAAATTAAAATTAAATCAAATCTTATAGTCTGGGTAAATATTGTAAAGGAAAACATTGCAAAAAAACTCCCAAAACACCTAAGAGAAAGGTTATTCCCATTGTTCTTCATTACTGTTTGAATTAAAGAAACCAGTGAAGAAAAGATGAGTTTATAAATGTCAACCTATCAAAAATATATCACAGAGCTCTTAGAGCAGTTTTAGTACTTTACAACACTGAGGGAAGAAAAAACAAGCCAGAAAAAAGAGTGTTA
Organism: Oriolus oriolus; assembly: GCA_013400235.1. Classification (NCBI taxonomy): domain Eukaryota; kingdom Metazoa; phylum Chordata; class Aves; order Passeriformes; family Corvidae; genus Oriolus; species Oriolus oriolus. The sequence continues at coordinate 587,017 of VXBT01013448.1, read as the reverse complement.
AGTTCTGAAGAGATGCATTTGCCTTGATGGGGGAAAAATTGTCTCTCCTGGATCACAGAAGATTATTGGACAAGAAATTGCCTCCAAAGCATCCCAGACCTAAGAGTGCACAGAAGGCAGCTGCATGGACATGGTCCTCACTGAGGGGAACTCCAGGTGGAGTGCAATGTGCAGGAGGGAGCAGCAGTGACACTCAGGATTTCAAACAGAGATGCTTCTCCCCCAGATGGAGAAATAAGAATTAAATTTCGTGTGCATCCTCCTGCAGTCAAGAGGTCTCAATTCTCTTGTTCGTGAGCAGTGCAACTGCTTTTCTCTCCTTCCCTTTTTCCATGGCAAATGAAACCACCAGGAGAGAACCTTTTTGCATGATTTCTTTTCATCAGTCATAACATCCATCCATCAGGTACAGAAACATCTGGGTAAGCCAGTTAATGTGTAGCTGACTTCAGTTAATGTTTATAATTAAGCCCTGAGATTCCACAAGCAGTGCATTTCTGAGGGATTATCACACACCTCAGGTGCAGCATGAGGCACCAGCCAAAAGCCAAGTGACTTCAGCTACTCAAAGAGTGCAATAATCCCTCAGAAATCTATTAACCACGAGTGCCTTATAGCTATTATGGTATGGAAACTCCAAGGTAAAGAGGTCATACCTGTGCTTTTAATGAGAAATATTGACACGTGCATGACATCACTGCCAGCCAATCAGAGATCCCCTTTGTTACCCTGTGTTCACAAATAATTTTATAACAGCCCAAAGTTATAAAGCAGTTTACAGTGCTGTGAAAATGAAATAGATCACTTATATGTTGAAAACTCACTAAAAGGTATATTTTATATGCAAAACATGTCTAGGTCTACTCTTTCCTCAGGTCCATCTTCAGGTTCATAGTATGAACGGTTCAAGTGATGAAATTGCTCATACTCATAATATTAAGCACTTTAATTATTACAAACTATACATTTTCAATAATATTTGCAGGATTTAATGAATACCTAAGCCTTGTCTTTCAGGATCCCTCTCCAGTTCCTTCCCAGCACTGGTCCCAGCATCCTAACTGTATACCCTTGTCAAGTGGTTGCTGAAAGGAATACTGGTCACCAAATCTGGACAAAGCTGGCATATTCCACATTCCAAAATACATTTTGGTCTTGATGGACAAATAGGAGAAAGAAAAATCACCCTGACTTTAGGAACCTGAGTTGGGGAGATGGCTCATTAACTTGGGCCAAAAGCATGTCAGAGATGATTCTATCATGCTATGGAGAGGTCCAATAGCCCAGCATGCAGGAAACTTATCTAAGCAAATACAGCATCCAGAAACCTTGCCTCTTGTTGCTTGAATGGTTAGCCAGAGATGCAGTCACAGAGGCCCAGTAAAAGAAAGGAACTTGTTATTTGCCAAAGCGTAGCAAAACAGAAATTTCGGATATGATGATTTATTCAGAGGACAGAAAAACTAGGTGCAGATTTTCTTCAAATTCAGAAAACTTTCCTTCTTAGTCAAAAATGGCAATTTGCAAGACATTTATGTTACTGCACTGGTTGGTGACTCCTACTGTGATAATGTGCTCTAGTGGGCATGATGAAGGACCACTCCAACGTGATTTTTTTCTAATGGCACGAATATGACTGAACAACATTAAGCATTCAGTATATAATGGTTAAAGAAAATAAGTGGGCCTTTCTTTATGACTTGCAGAGTCAACAAATAGGCTCTGTCAGGCCAGCAAGAAAAAGTGAGTGACAGTATAAGAAGCTTTTCGGAAGAACGCATTGATATTTGAATCTGCAGTTTCCATGCTCTAGCTGATGTCAGCTGTTGGGTGAAAGCCTAGATATCAGGTAGCCAAGACAAGCATCTAGCTGCCACTTGAAAGCTATCTCTTTCAGGGAAGAACTGAAGTAGTATTCTTTCTGTGGCGTGCCTGCCAGGCAGCAGACAGATGCCCGCTGTGCGAGCTAAACCTCCCCTATTCTACTGTGCAGAGTGCATTGCATGAGCCCCAGCTATACATTACAAAGGAGCACAGCAAAGGAGAGACTCACAGGTTCCATCCCTGATGCTTGAGCCAAGGGCCTTAATGCAAATACGGCATAAGTCAAAAGATGATCACAGAAGCCACTTTGTTTTTGCAAGTTATGACATTATGAAAGTACTGGTCATAGAAAATAACCCTGGATCAAATCGATCACAAGTTGAGTCAGTTTAAATTATGCAGAAAGTGAAACAAACAGACTCATAACCAAGATATCTTTATTTCAGGAAGAGAAACTTCAGGACCTTATTATACCCAGTACATGAAGTCAGCTGGGCTTCAGAATTCCCAGATATCAGCACGGAGGAGGCTCAGCACACTGGAACTCAACACTTTCTGGAGCTTGTGACTTCAGGAAATGGAAACTCACAGAGAAGAGGTGGGTAGAGCACTGCCAGATGGCTAACAGAAACAAGGGGATTGACAAGAATCATGCTGAGGTAGAGGAAAAACAACTCCAAAAGCTTAATGCATTCGGATCAGGAGAGATGACTAATCTCCTCCCCTGAGCACTGCAAGAACTGGCATGTGAAACAACAGCTCCAGAAGCAAGTGGTTTTACTACCCCAGCATACTGCACAAAAAGTTTCCTTGGGATAAGATTGTAGCATGTGTAACTTCAACTTGTGCACCAAAAGCACGAGAAAAGGGGTAATGAGTTAAAAGCTGATGAAAAAAGACCAAAAGACAGTTCTCTGACGAGGAAGATCCACAAAATACAGAAAAAAAAGAATATTCTAGTAGGAGTCTCTGGAACATTTCATATAGTCTTACATGAGAAATATTTAAAATAATAATGGAGTGAACTAAAATAAAAACTCTCAGGTAAAAAGTGAAAAATTGTCATTATCTGTATAAGAAATTGGTAGAAGACAAAGGTGGAACTTCAGATGAGTGCCGTAATTGCTATTATTGCCTTTTGCCATTTGCAAGAGTGGAGTTTCAGTGTTGCTCCTTTGAGAATTCAAAGTGAGACTTGACAAGCTGTCTCACGGTAAGCGGAGCATAGACCATCTCCTTTAGTCAGCATTTGAAGGGAAGGTTGCTGCTGTGAGCCCCACTGCAGTCCCACATCACATTTGATAATAGGGACACGTGCAATTCGAACCAGGAATTATGAAAGAGTTTGTGGCCTAAGAGCAGTATGGCTCTGCATGTGCCTGGTTGTCAATGGTTGTTGAGAGCACTCCTCAGATGAAGCAGATCCTTCAAAGCTCTCCAAATGCTGCTATGACTTGACCTGATAGAAGTTTTGTCATGTTTGTCCTGATGTGACACAGCAGCCCTCCTGCAGATGCACCAAAGGAACATTGCTAATGTAAATATCCTCAAATGAGCATTTATAACTTTTTGACCTCCAGTATTTTCTTTTTGTTTCCCCTTGCCTTCCAAAGAGCTGCTTATCTAACATTTCAAAAGTCACCCTGGGATGGCTGACTTCAGTCCAGCAACAAGGATCTGATTCCACTTTCAGTAAAACTGAATGCCTTTTGTTTAAATATGTAGCAACAAATCACAGTAAGTTCAGGAAACAGTGGCACTGTACACTTAAGATTTAAAAGGATGTTAACAGGCTGCTCTGTCCAAATGTCTTGAAATAGGAATCTGTTTCGTAATACTCTTCCAGATTCTAAATATATCACAGAAAATACAAATTATCACTGTGCCACCAATGTGGTTATTAAAGCCTTGGAATGTCTTTTATTATACTGACTCCAGCATTATTTCAGCATGTTGTCCTCAAAATAGTCATTCCATTACCCTAAGAGGTGATTAGAAAGCCTGAGTTCTCTGGGATGTTGTGACAATATGCTGATATTTCAGAATTATACCCCTTGGATCCACATCAGTTGCTCACAACCCAGGCCAACCAATAAGATAAAAATTAGTGTTTGCCAGATGAAAAAAAAGGCAGAATCACCAGAAAGGAAAATGTTATGTAGTCACCAGCTCTTCTGGGCATACCAAACAGGAGTGGTTATGAAAGCCAGTGGACCTTTTGGGTCAACACAGAGTGTTTGTGGGTCCAGCTGAGGATGAGGTAAATATAAAATGCATCGAGTGAAATGCTGGTCACACTACAAAAACTCCCACTGATTTCAGTGTGGCCAAGATTTAACTCTTCAGAGCCATTAAGTGCTCCAGCAGTTGTCTTCACCTGTGAATCTATATGTTCAATGTCCAGGATGAGACTGGTCACCAAGAGACCCTTAAATATCTGATTTTCTTTTTTAAGGAGGAACACTATAAAAATAAAGTATCTGACAGTGTCCATAAAAATGGAATTACCGTTAAGTGTAAAATGCAAGCTGAGGTGATAGCCAGAAAAAAAAAGACTTATAAAACTTTGCTTGATATGGAAAACAAGTGTCAGCTCCTTGCTGCTGTATTGTTAATACATGAAAATAAAAGAAATCCTGTAAGGTTTAAGGGAGCTTATTGCAGATGAGTAATATTGAAGGCACCCTCATAAAAAGGATAATGCTGTTAGTAATCCTTAGCTGATCTCAGGGGTTTTCTCCCTTTCTTTTTAATTTCTTTGATTTTTTACTTTCCCTATTTTATCAACATCTGTTTTAGGTCCCCCTTGAATCCCACCTTCTCCCCAGGAAAGCAACACAATAGTGTGCTCAGCAGAGCCCCCCAGTACTCTCTCAAACACACATTCTCCAAGTGACAAATAATCCCTATATATCTTCTGGGAACAATAAAAATCCTTGGATGTGCTCCCAGAGCCCTCAGGAAGTTCAAAAATCTTTAGAGGGGGGCCCTGGATTGAGGTTTTATCTCTAGAATTTTACATAACAAACTTGGTAAGTGTTGTATAACAGTTAATACATATTCAATAGCCAAGGGAGAAAAAACAAAGTCAACCAACATTAAAAATAACACTGGGGTAGGTCAAGTGCGTGAAAGGCCTGGTGTGCTCTGATCACTTCGAGGTGAGAGGTGGGTTTCCTCTCTTTTATCACATTTGTGCTGTGCTCACTGGTGTTTTGGAAGTGGAGCTGCCCCAGAGGTGGAGTGCTGTGCAGGGACAAGCTGCTGAAGCTCAGGCAGGACTAGCAGCTCTGAGGGATTTTCATATGTTCTCCTCCACACCAAAGTTTCTCTCCCTTCTGTGTTTCCCATATCATGTAAAGCTCCCTGGCACCATCTCCAGAGTTTTGCCAGACACTTTTGAACCTGCTTAGGCAACTGTTTCCAACTGTTTTTCTTTTATTAACCGTAGCCTGAGACTGGCCAACTGAGCCACAGGACATCAGTATATGACTGAGTTACTAATACTTTTATAGAAAAAGAGGATTTTCTAAAGATGGTTCTAATGAGAATGTTCTAACGTATATAAAAAATAACTGTGCATGCAGATGCTCAAAAGAATGTCTCTGCATTAAGAAACCAAACTACGTTTGTGAATTACCATGCAAACAGAAAGAAGTACGGTTAAGGAAATCCCAAATCTTAAAAGCAAGTTAATACAACCGTGGATCATTTACCCATTGAAAAAGAAATCAATTTGTTCACTGTTGTTTCTTAGTGTGATGGGTCTACTGATTGCAGAGATCATCTCATGAGGAAAGGACAACAGAAGATGACCGCTGACCATCTGTGTATCAGAGAAATAATGAACAAGTGATACTTAATTGACTCATTCACATGAATATTCACGTGAATTCAGGCTTTTGTTACACATTTTTCCTATATGCTACATGATGCAGCGCAAGCGTAGCAATAGGCCAAGACTGAAACTCTGTGAACTCTGACAATAATATGCTTTAGCTTCTCCAGTGAGTCCAGCCAAGCTCAAATCACCTCCAGCAATAATTATTTCCAAAGTGTACCAGGCAGCACTTCAATTTCTGGTAAGTTCTTCTTCCTAGTAGTCATGGTCACGTGTAATTAGTCTTACGGTAAGTGAAGTGAATCAGAGCACTGATTCGTCCTCTCCAGAGCATGGCAGGTTTTTATTGCATTCAATCATACCAATTTTAATAACAATTGCTTTTAATGTTAAAACTGGAAACAAGCTCGGGTACCAGCGTTGGCTTAGTGCCGTCCTATTGTCCTCAGAAGAGGCTAATTTACCCTGCCAGCAAGCAAAAGAGTATTAAAGGGAGAAAACACTGAGGAATTCCATAAGTGTGGAATCCATCCCCATATAGAGTGGGGGAGGCCCAGGAGCTATTTTAGTGGGACTCTAAGCCATAGCAATTTAAGTGGGATTTAAGTTGTGTGCAGACCCGCGGTGGCTTCCTGCACGGAAGAGGCTTTCAACCAAGGACTTTATGAGGAAGATGCAAAGGGATTACAAGCATTCTAGGCCCACTTCCATCCCTGAGGCTCAGGATATGAATGCACACAAAACCTACAACCAGGTAAACGAGGGTGCAAGCCCCCTGCTTGTCAGCTATGTGGTCACAGTAAATGAGAGGTTTTCTCATTGAGAAAGAAAGTTTCTGTAACACCAGCATATTTTAAATCAGCTATTGCATACTTCAAGCTCCTCATACCTCATCCCTTACTACCAAATGAAAATGTGCCCTGTCCCCCACAAAAATCAGGCTTTTGAGATACAGGGCAGTCTTAAGATCACATTAAAGATCACATTAAATGGCTGTGTGGCTTCCAAGCTGCAGGTAGTTTTTGTGGAGCTTAGGCAGGGTCAGAGTATGGTTGTCTGCAGTCACTTATGCAGGTACACCTTAAGACAGGCAGGCACAAGCTCTGCAAAAGCCAGGAAACCTCTGTCTAGTGGCAAATGCTCAGAAGTAAAGAGTCACTGAGGCCATCCTTCCCTGCATGCACTGACTGCCTGATTTGGGAGCTTCTCTGCCAAATACACAGTCAGACCCCTGAAGTCCCTCTGCAACATCTGCCTTCCCTCCATCACCACCTCCCCTCTGCTGACAAAACCAGTCAAGATACCTCTTGATGAACCACTTCAAAACCTTTTTCCAGATGAAAATTTACCTCTTCTTGCTGAGTTAATATTGATACAGATAATTTTCCCAAGATGTTGGTTTGAAATGGAAAAAACGGCAAGGAAAGAGCACCTGCAGTCAACAAGGAAGGTGGAACAGTAGTCTCACTTTCTAACAATACATAAAGCTTCACAAAATTATGAAATGAAACTCTGTCTTTCATTGGGATTTAGCTGTCTTTCTTGCCTTTGGATTTAAAGAAACCAACCCTAAAGCTTGAGGGCAGGGTGTATCAGACTGTCACTGCACATGGCTGCTGGAGGGAGCGAAGGTGGTGTCTTCTGCTTCCCACGCAGCCCAGTGCACTGTGTTCCTACCTGGGACAGGTGATCAAGTTCATCCTTTGCCTAATGTGGAGGTGAGACTGGACTCCATGAGCAAGCCACGAGAAAAAGGCAGAAAACCAGTGTGGCTGCCACTTTCACCTCCTGGGGGTGGTTTACATGAAACTACAGATACTCGGAGCATATTAAACATTTGGGATATTTACTGTGAAAAATATATCCATTGAAATGGGCAGATCTAAATTTTGAGTGATATGCTGGAAGCTTATGTGCCTAAATCCACTTTGAGAATTTATTTCTCAGCATACATGTTAAAGGATTACAGCTGTTAGTAGGCACAGTAATGATTAGAAAAAGTAATCTGCCAAAGACTCAGAACAAAATACTTTTGCTTGGAAAGTACATTTCCATGAATATTACTAGTTCTAAAGAGAATATATATTGATTTTGGCCTTCATAATTCTGGAAATCTTTACATTTATTACTTACTTAACATAAAATTATTTTTTAGTAATTCTAATTGATAAATGCTAGTGCCATTTCTGGGTGAGCTCTATTTTAAATTTCTTGAAAAGCACACTCACTGACTTCTTGGGTATTTTGCAAACTAAAAATCAAGCTCAGCAGTCTCATTTCTTAAACTTATTTAGCATGGTTACTGAAGCAGAAACTTACCGTGCATGAATGTGAGGCAGAGTCATTTGACTTTGACTGGTGCATACCTTTGAATACAGAGATAAACTGTACTGAGTCATGTATGGTATGTTTTTCTAAGAATTATAGCCATGCTCAAAAGATCAAGTTTCTGTCTCAGTTTCAAAGCTTCATTTTTCTGAGTAGAAGGTAGACTGTATTTTTAATTTTTTATCAAATTAAAATCAGTTCAAATGTGCTGGCCTCAGCGTAAGGGATAAATATTGTGTGACTACTTTTTATTGCTACGTCTTTTTTTTAAGGTTGTGGACATGTTTACGAAAAAGACTAGCTTGGATCCCAGCACCAGGCAGCAAGTCAAGAATGGTGCTCTCTTGCTTGAGGTGCTAGACTAGGATTAACAAAATCTGCCTAAAATATTCACTTCTCTATGAGCATCTTGTGTCATCACTTAAACTCATAGTGCCTTAGTTCTCCACTTACAAAATAGTAATAATATTTCCATACTTTAATGGACCCCAAGAGGATCCCTTTAATGGCTGCTTCTTTGAAATGTTCAAGATTTTAAGTACTGTAAATGAATCAGCCTTATTTATAGCTGTGCCTAAAAGCTACTTTGTATATCACTATAAGAGAGGAAGACAGAGTTCAGCCAAATCAGCTGAGGATGGGATTTTTGCATGGAAAGAAACTTAAGCTGTGGTGGCCACAATGGTAAAAGAGCAAGTGATGAGAGGAGTCAGGCTTTAGGTGTGAGGAAGGTGGCTTCTGGTTTTGATTGCTGCGGGGTGTTTTTTATTTTCATATTTAAGAGTTTTCTTTTGCATAGGTTCTTTTTGCCCTGGAACCAGCATATCACCAATATACTAAATAGTAAACCACCAGTAACTAAATAGTAAATCTTGACTCATGGTTGTAAGAGCCTTAGTTGTCCCAGAAAGGCTGATTCTACAAAGGGATATATGTAGCTAAACCTTAATGCCCATGAAGAACCTTACCAGGGTTCTTCAGAGGAACACTCCTCTACTGAGCTGCTGCCATCAGCTGAGTTTGAGCAGCGTCAGCTCACAGCACACAGGCCAGTAGTGTGCTTAGGATGATTTCATTACAGATATCCTATATACCCAAAAGAACCCTTGGAATCAACCTGGAAGGATTCCTATGAGCTCTTAGGATCCATAACATTTACTCATACCTTTGAAACAAACTCTGTTTGCTTGAAGTTCATCAAAAGAGGAAAAAAATTGGAGCACCTCCACCTTTCACCTGAAGAGTGTTTTGGGGTTGCCCTCAGCTCTGTGAGCACTTCAGGGCTGGGAAGAAGAGAAAAGTGAGATGAGGATGACCTGCATGTGCACGAGGGCGCTGCAGGTACGTGCAGTCGGTGCTGCTGGGGTCGTTCCCCAGGACTGAACACAGCCCTCTCCCCTGTCATCTCCTCTGCACTTTGCTAGCACAGCGTGAAGCACACTTTCAGAAGTAGAGTTTATTGCAAGCTTGCAAACATTTATTGGGCAGCTTCTAGATTGGTGTCAAGTTATGGTCATATCATGTTCCCAAAAAGGTTTTGGAGATTGTTAGTGTTTCGAGGAAGGCCCCGCTGAGAATTCCCTTTTTACGGGAGTGAAAGGCAACACTGTTTGAGGAGATGGAGGTAAAGATATAAAGCCCCTCTTCCAGGCTGACCCAGCAAAATATTCCATTAGCTCAAATCGCAGAGCAATTGCCTTCAAAAACGCAAAGATGAAGTTTTAGATTCCCCAGCAGATTTATTCTGAGCATATTGTATCATGACTGGTATGTAATTCATATTCTTTAATTGGACAGCTCTTTGAAGGCCTGTAGCTGAGTGTATTTTAGTAACTGGCTGTTTTAGCGAAAAGAATATTAAAATTCTTTGACATGTAATGGGACTAAGTTGGTGGCAAAAAGAACCACAGAAATATGCTTTTGCTAAAAAAGTAAAGGGGCCTACTGCTGAGAAAATATTTGATTACAGCATGTAAGTACTCTCACAGAGAGAGAGAAGGAAAGAAAGTATTAAAAGTTCTGTTAACCTAATAGAGAAAGGTTTAGCGAGAACCTATGCTGGAAACTTAAAGCTAAGTAAATTCGAATTAGAAACCAGACAGTTTTTTTTTTTAATAGCAAAGCTGATTAAATAATAGAAAAAAAGAAGAAGGGAAAGGCTGCTTTCTCCCTCTCTTGATGTCTCTGTACCAGCACTGAATGCTCTCTGAGAGGTATCCTGCAGTCAGATGCAAACTCCTGGCTTGGGAAAGAAAGAGATATTACAGGATGTGTGATGTGCAAGCCAGACAGGATGACCTAATCACTGCTTCTGCCCTGAACATCTATGAACCCATATGACACCACATAGTCTTGTTTCTTTGAAATTCTAGAATAAAAAATGTACTTGTACTAGTTAATTTGTCGCCCATTCATTCTGTTAGAGAGGGGCTAGCTTCCTAAGGGGCATACACCAGATATTTTTTAAGAGTTCTCTTATTTTCTATCTGTCATAGTACCACCGTGGGGTCACCAAATCATAGCAGCTAGAACAGAAAAAGAAAAAAAAAAAAGAATGCCAGTGGCATTGTTGAACAGTCTTTTTTTTTTCTTTTTTTGTGTTGAACAGTGGGGAAAGACACATTTTCCTTTTCCATTGCCTCTAGTGTTGTCTTGGTCATGTTCTTTCTGATTACCTTTAGAATCAGAAAGAATGTTTAAATTTTCAAATAATTTTTTAAAAAAACTTTTAAAAAAGCATGTAGTGTTTTCAGCATACAAATAACACCTGGCAGGCCCAGTAACTCCATATTCAAATTTGGAAAAGATTTTAGGTTGGGACATCTCAGCAGGGTTGAGTTAGTAAGTCACACTGCAAGGTACACAGAAAAATTGTAGTTTTAAGCCAATTATCACTTTAAAGGCCTGTGGTTTGTTATCTGGTGTTGGTATTGTTTTTGTGGAGCTTCAGATTTCAATACCTGAACTGAAGCACAGTTAAGTCAACCTAATAAATTGAAGACTGTTTGAATGATTTTATGGCAGTGATATAATTATTTAAAAGATTGGCATTTCAGATTTTCCTAACAGTGTTGGAAGAAACAGAAAAAGGTTAAGCTCAAATATACAAAACAAACTCAGTTGGATTTTTTTTCATTTCTATTTCCAAGCAATTAACCTACTTTCCAGTCTTTCCACAAACCATGAAGATAAAGGTTGAAGCAGTTCAGAAGATACTTGGATGGAAGACACGATGGTCTCTGCATACTGAATCATGTCACTGAACTCACTTTATTTGATAAATGTGCCAATTCTGAACTGTGAAGTTGACAATAACAAATGATTATTGAAAAATCTTTTTTAAGTACTTTTTCATATCAGTGTGCTCTGAATCAAAATGTACCTTTTCTTCAGGGTGGAGAACTAACAAATCTTCACTGCTCTATCTACCAGAAATGCACATGCACTGGCAGAGGCACAATCCCTGAAAAAGAGGATGTAGCCACTGTATTAACCACTGTGCCTCTGTATTAACCCTCCAACAAAAACTGCAATTCTGGTGGGCAGATCTGACCCTGAGCTGAGTTTTCACTCTTTCCTGGAAAGAAAGATCGCGGTTTCCACTTTTATCACAAGACCATTTAGGACTACCAGATACTTACAGAAACCTCTTGATTATGGTTTCTGACTTCAGTAGCCATGAGGTTGAAGTAAGGAAAAGTTTGAAAAAGTGATAGATAAATTCCCAGATACTGACAAGCAGGATGTCTCTGAAGTCATCTGGACTCTTCAGCTCAGGTCACTGGCCTTTTACTCTAACTAAACACCACAGTGCTCCTTTTGGCCCCTGGCAAACAGAGGTGTAGACTCTATCTGCCATATAACTCTGAATAAAGAAACCAGGCAGGAAAAGCCTCTGCAGTGTTGAAGCATGCAGGGCAGAGCTGACCAGGTCTAGTCCCGGGAAGAGCTGATGTTAAAGGCAGATTCTGGATCAGGCAGAAGTGGCATTTAGAGACTGAGCAGTGATGAGGATGGCAGAGTGTCTGCATGTTTTTCCCTATGTGCTAATGGCAGTCACTGCAGCACAGTGGCTGTCATGAATTCAGCTCTTCTGAGGAGTAGCCAAGCGAACTCAAGAAGATCCATGTGATTTTGCAATGACTTTCAGAAATACACTTGCTTATGAGTGATCCAGAACAGGACTTTCCTCCTTCTGTGGAGCTGCCTTCATATCACTTCTTGTTTTGGTTCAGAAACACAGACAGTGGCAAGTGAAGAGTGGGTACAGGATGACATAGGCAAAAGCAACAGTTCTTATATAATGTCCCCATTCTGTCTCCTCCCCCCCTTCTGGAGCTGGAGGTGAAAGTCAGTGTACCATACCCAAATAAATAATGACAGGCAAAACTCACAGTGGGAAAACACTCTGAGATTGACCAGCATCATTCAAGATTCACATGTGACTGGTTATTAGAGAGATTTCTGCTATTTGCTTGCCTTAACACCCATGCTCAAACTCTGCTTTTGCAGAAGCAGCAGCTCATGGGAGCAAGCTTGCATGCTGGGAGTTTGAGCATGGGAGTCCTTCCCTCTGGCACTCCTGGGCCAGCAGAGACAGCCCAGCACCCGAGGAGGCTGAAGAGGTGGTTTGTACCTAGCATTTTGAAAAAGCCGTGGCTGAAGCACCTGAGTGGGGAGCTCCCAGGACACGAGAGTGCAGTTGGTGAGGGAATGTGGTCTGCCAGGGGCTGTCAAGTGTGTTTTTCCAAAACAACACAGATACAACCTTTATGGCTTAAAGTGAGTGCTGTACAGGAAATTAAATACATGTGACAGAGACAAGCGGAGCTCAGAGACCTCATAAACACAGATGGAGCCATCTGTATCTCCAGTTCAGAGAGCACCTGTTAACAGCTCACATGCCACATGCATCCTGCTGCTGGAAGAGTCCTCAGGAGACCTGATTCCCAATCCACCTCATTCATCATCAGGCTTCACTGTTTCCCTCTAGAGAAGCTCATAGCAAGGAGAGGGATAACAGATGCTGGCCCAGCTGGTCTGCCTCAAAGAGAGCATTGCTTGGAGGGATGCTACTCATCTCCAGTAGGAAGTCCCACAGCACTGTTTCTTATATTGGAACCTTAAGGAAGTGTCAGCCCTGTTCCCAGCATGTACAAACTCCACAGTGAGGGATCCCCAGGATCCCTTGTTCGTACAGCCCTGGATACACTCACTGAGCGGTCTTGCAGACCACAGCTGTTACAGTGGACCTCAGCAAAGACAAAGTGGCTGAAGCTGTTGGGTCTTTGCCAGGACATTTGAATTGGATTCTGAACTTAACTGCCCAAACCCCAGCCTACAGTGTTTTCATACCTACTTTGATCTTGCTTAAAAATGCAGTGTAATATAGTGAAACATCAGCAATGTCATTCAGGCTGAGATCTGCATCCTTGTTTCTCAATCTTTATCAGGATAGTCCCATGCTTACATATTATCATTAGAAAAACTTCCAGCCTTGGAAGAGCTTCCAAATTACAGAAATCAAAGAGGACAGTGAGCTGTCTGAGGCATTTATTAAAGTATTAGGTGCCAGTAGGTGCCAGGAGAAAATCTGGAGTTTTTCTTGTTAGAAAACAGGAATCTAATTGCAATTTTGTTCCATATTAAAAGGTAAGGAAGATATAAAGAGGGTTCAGGAAAGAGAAAAAACCAAAATTGTGCTAGCCATATCACAGATGTACAAGTTTCAGTCTCACAGATCTTTACCTGCTTTATCAATCAGCTGCACCAGAATTCATATCACCTACCAGGATGCATTTGAATGAAAACATTGCAGCCTTTAACACAAATAATTCAAACACCTCTAGGTGCAAAAAGTCTGTGGTGCAATGCAGGTAGAAATGGAAGTGCTTGCTAATGAACGACCTGATACATTTTCTTTCCTGCAAGGAATTCACCTGCAAAAGTGCCTAGTGAGCCTGACTGCTTCCCCGTTCAGAACTGTGGCCACAGTACTGTAGAGTAAGACCAGCCACCTCAGACTTGTGCTCTAGCTCTGGTGCAGACTTATCTCTGCAGAGTCACAGCCAGGGGTGAATCCTGCACAGAGATCAGGGGATTTCTTCCTAGGGTTCCATCTCACTCAGTCCTTACTAAACCAAAATAACATGGGAAAACATGGAATCCGTCATGCTGCCTCCTCTGAAATCCAACTGGCCATTGACTTCAGCATTGCAGGACCAGGAGAGTTATCTACTCCCACACCACCAGTGCAGGGCTCTGCTGTTAAGAGATGGAGCAATCCCTTCTGGGAAGTTTTCATGACCACTGTTTAATGAGGAACATGAAAAGGACATGGTGGTCTCTCTCACATACAACTTACATGCTTTCATGAAGCTTTGCCAGTGCTGTCAAACATGTAATTACTGTCCTCTGTTAATAATGAATAGAGTGTAAACATGTGCTACATATCCAAATAACACATATGAACTATTTGGCCCCTTGAAACTAATTCATTCCACTGTACTTTGAACTGATGCAGAATATTGTATAACAAGTAACTCTAGGATAAAAGGTCAGGCTGGAGTTTTTCTAAGACCGGGAATGAAAACAAATACTACAAACATTACACAACAAAAAAGCCTAAATATTATTCCATGAGGAACTGTTGTATTCTGAAGAAAACAGTGTGAGTAATAAAGAATTCCTTGTGGACTTACAGCAAAGATACTTGATTAGAATGCCTACGTGATTTTCAAATGCTCATCAAGACCAACAGCTGGTAGTGACCAAACTTCTCACACATCTGGTCTAATCCTTTCACAACATTTTGAAACTCCAAGGAAAAGAAATCATCAAGAAGCAAGATGTGTGCAAAGCAGAGATTTTTTTTTCAATGAGGCTGTGACAGGCAGAGTGATGAATTTATTTCCAAAGTACCTGGTTTTAATAAAGATGATCAGCAGTAAGATGTTACCCACAAAATAGGCAACTCTTGTGAGAAGCTGGATTTATTCCTTTGCACATCAGGAAGTGCTGTCTCTGCATGTCTCAGCAGCAGAGAAAACGTACTAGCAATGCTATCTGTGAGATCTGAGAGGGAATGAACAGTTGTTTTTCTATCACTGACTCCCACATCTTCATGTACAACTATAACCATCATAAATGGGAACTCATAACACCCTTCCTCCCCTCACTGTTAGTCAAGATGTTTCTTACTGTGATGAAGCAACATATTGGGGACTTCTGATAATGTATAGCCATGAAATGTTAGAGGCAATGAATGGAAATACACAAATTATTTTATATAAATACCTTTCAACTGGAATAAACCAAAAGGTATGCTTAGACATTTTGTCTCTGAATTTAATACATGAAAATTTAAGCACCCCAAAGGTTTGGGTGTTATCCAGAGTAAATGTAAACCCACAATGTTTAGGCACTTCTTGTGTGAATCCAAATGAAAATTCAAGAGGTACTACATAGCTAAGGGTGCCCGCTCTCACACTGGAAAGAAAATATTACTGTATCTGCTGAACAATAGTAATAAAACGATAGTAATAAAGTGCCACGATACTGGATGGGTACAGTGTTGAAGAAAGAGTGATCATAATTCACAGTCAAGCAGGTTGGCTCTACCTCTCTCCTAAGAGTGTATTTCTAGCTAGGCACACCATATTTTACATCCTCAGAATGGGAAGAACAAAAATATATTCAAATATTCATTTTAAATATTAACTCAATTTCCATCCTTGATCTTAGTTCTTTTAGCACAACATTGCTCATGTGTTGCAGCAGGTATCATACATAATGATGAAGAGATATTTATTAGTGTGGGGCTCAGAGCCATTAATGCATAATAGTAAGGTTTATTTCTCATAATAGATGCTGAAATCTCCGTACATGAGGCTGTTGTTCAGTATCAGGCATCAACAGAAATGTATGGTATATAAAGACTCTAGAAATTAGTTTTAAAAGTGTATTTTCCTTAATCCTATCTTAGTAAATGCATCTCTCCCTCTGAGAGGGAGCCAAATTTTGGCACTTGGTTGTGTGATAGAGTTATGGTTTGAACTTTATCGGGGCACCAGTAAAAAAGCCAGCAGTTGCCAGCAGCCAGCTATCTTATGATTGCATATGAGGCACAACAGCAACAAGAGCACATGTCCAGGGGAGATCTGATAATCATGTTTGCAGCTGGAATTTTTCATGGATACTGTAGAGAAATTGGACTTTAGGCAATGCTCATTAAAAAGAAACAAAAATGCTTGCAAATGCAGTTTTGAATTCAAATTTCAGAAAACACTTAAATGCTTCTGATTATTTTTCTTTTCTACTTTCCTTGTTACATTTGTTGCCTGGAATGCACAACTGCAATGAACAATGGTTTAATTTTCAATTTTATCTTTAAACACAAGTCATGTCTTGTTCATTTTATAGTTCCTCAATGTCCAAAGGTCCCCAGTAATGAAGTTTCAAGCATTTGGATAAGATTTATAATAAAATGTAAATTAAGTCGTTCAATTATTGGCTGAAAAAATTATCCAGAAAAAATGGGAGTGTTGCATACATGATAGATTTTTTCTATTAAATGCTATACATCACTTCTTCATATCAAGGGCTAGAGTGAGCTACTGCCTCTATGGATGTTTGCCATGTGGGTTGCAGACATCTGTTGAGTGTCAGGGAATGTAATCAGAGGATTTGCCAGGAACTCCATCAAAATCGTGCCTTTTACATTTTTCTTAGTTGAGAACACCATCCACAGTAGATTGACCTAATGGAGGGTAACACATTGTACTGGAAGCAAAATGTTTAAAGAGATGGAAGCCTCGTTGTTAACCCCATGAATTCTTTGAAATTTTGTCCTTTAAAGTCAAGGTGGGCTGCAGATGGGATGCAAATATCACCAGGAAAGCTCCTTGAAATGCCCTGCTGATGGCCCTGGGAGCTGATGGAAGATGGGCTCTGTTCACTCCTCACTGTTTCTGCAGGGTTTACCTTCAAGATATCTAGAAAGGCAATATTCCCAGCTTGGATAACCATAGTTCCTTGGGAACGGGAGAACAGCTGGATGATTCTGCTTGCCTCCCAGACTGCAAATCAAAGGAAAAATACAACTGCATCCACCCAATTTTCTCCTACATAGGAGCTCATTCCAGCCAAGTATTTAACTCCACAAAAGCCTATGGAAATGGGGCCTTTGCAGACATGGGAGGGAAGAGTTTGCTTTCGTGCTGTCTCATGGCACACAGTGTTGCTTTTACTATCCCAGTAATAAAACCCCCTCTAGGTGTCCATTCATCAATCTCCTTTCTTTCTACAGTGGTAAATAAAAAAGTAAAAGATAGTAAAAATCTCAGAGTCTCGAGGTTTTTACGCCCCAAAAATTGCACGATCATGTTTTTCATATAGCATGGGGTCATGATATGAATACTACAGAAATAACTAAATAGAAGAGTTCTGGCATCCTTCATAAACTATTCTATGTCAGACCACAGAAATATGCTCCTGTCAGCTGAAGCTTTACAATAAATTAGCCCAGGATAATGGTACCACCCACTAGGATGGTTACGGTTTAGAGTCTGCTCATCCTCTCTGACAGACTCGTTCATTCAGTGATTTATAGCATGGCACACAACACTTCTGTCCAGGAGCGAGCACTCTTTGTGTGGCCATTTACAGCTACAGAGAGAGGGGAAAATAAAGCTTTGGGGATTTAGAATTTTTTACAGCAATTGAAAACCCCACTGAAAAAACAGCATGATCTAAAACATTCACACTGGGGTTGAGACCCTACCCCTCCTCTGTCAGCGGGGTGGTCAAAAATTATTTCAATGCAGTCAGTAAAATTACAGGTAGGTAAAACTACAATGGGAGAAACAAACACCAGGCATTCCTTCTCAACAAGAATATATTCCAAACTGAGGGTATTCCTCATGAAGGAAAGCATCTAAACACACCAGCAATTTCCAGAATTCAGGGTCAGAGGTGTCCCTAGTTTAATGCTAAAGGAAAGGTCAAGTCAGGAGGCTCAGATACATATCAAAATGTCCTCACAGCTGAAGGAGAATTCAGTTCCAACAGTTTCAGGACAGTATCTGCTATAGATCACTGAATATTGACCGAGTAAGCCACATGAATTATCCTCCACGGTTACTATAATGATAATATGAATAATAATGAGTATGTGTAACTGGTAGTTACCCAGCTGGAAAACATAAAGTTTCCGTATATATCTGCCAATTGGACTTTTAATGACAAAACCACAGACGTTTGGACTA
This sequence comes from Oriolus oriolus, assembly GCA_013400235.1. NCBI lineage: Eukaryota > Metazoa > Chordata > Aves > Passeriformes > Corvidae > Oriolus > Oriolus oriolus. The sequence continues at coordinate 568,759 of VXBT01013448.1, read as the reverse complement.
TTTGAAAAAGGACAAATGGAATAAAAACATACTATCTCTGTGAGAAACTATTTGATTTGTAAACTGCAGCATTGTAAAACAAATGTCATATGTGTAGAAAAAAAAGGAGCGGAAATGGTTCTTGAGCACATATGGAAGAAAGTTTTCTTGATTTAGTGCTTATTGCAATAAAACTTATGATTAAGAATGCAAAAGCAGAAATATCTCTGCTTTTGACTATTTCTTAATGTTCATCCAAAGGAAATTTCTTATCTGGAGGAGGAGGAGGAGCAATTTAGTAATTTCTGACCTCAGGCTGATACTAAAGCATTCTGAAACAATAAGGGCCCAGGGGTGTCGAAGGCAGCTGCCTGAATTCCTCAAAAAAATATATTTACAAAGGCTATTTTGAGTTCTCTGTCTTTCTGTAATGGAATCCAGCTGCTGTGACCTTTGGAAATTACCTCGTACAGTGTGAACAGCAGCGCAGATAAGCGTCATGTTAAATTGCAGTTAGACTCCAACTGCTCAGCGTTTCGGTTAAAGGCCTGGCATGAGAGAAAGCAAAATAAGAAAGAAAATTATATCTCTGGTCTAAGAAGCAAAATAAAGGCTTCAGTCATTCAAAATCATGGTTTGATGAGACCCCCTCAGTGAAAATAATATATGCTAAATAAAACTTGGAGATGTGAGGGTACGCTTTTACGAAACACCAGGAAACCGAACTTGAAAGAGAGGATCTCTCCTCTCATCTCACTCCTGAAATAATAATTTTACCTTCTTTCTTCCTGGACTGTTTTAGGTAGCAGGGCCCTGAAAAGGAGTTTAGTTAAGAAAAGGTTTATATAACATCAAAAATTCAGATTTCAGTTTTGGTCAGATCTATGCAGAACACAATGGCACCAAAAGGACTAAGATGGGATCTGGCACAGGCCCTTTAATGCCTTCTTGGAGGAAACTGATAAAAGAAGTGGATAGCGTGCTATGAAGCAAATAAACTTTAGGGCCAAAGTCCATAGGAGAATATCCTTTGCCTAAAATCAGACCTAAAATCAGAACTTATGAAAAAAGTTTTCCTCCTTTAACAGAGATTTGACAAAAAGCATCTCCAGCATTCCAATCAAACAGACTCTATGTTTGCCCAGCTCTAAGTAAGAGGTGACAATTTCGTGCTTCCCAACATCTACCATGGCTTGCCTGACCCTGGTTCTTGCCAGAGGGGCAGGTCCCTGCTTTGCCCAAGCTGCACGACCCACCAGGCATTGCATCCGTCCCTCGGCTGCACAAGGCAGTGGACAATGGCAGATGGATCTGAGGAGCTGAACGTGAGGTTCAGAATCCACTCCTCACCCACAGGTCTCAGTGGCTTTTCACATCACAAATCCTTTGTTTTCAGCCAAGACCTGAGCATGTGGAAGAGGGAAGAGCTGAGGGTTCTGGCTCTTCTCTTTTTTAAAGTCATCAGGGTCAATGTGACTCATGTCCTTTGAGTCTGTGACTCTGCATTGTTTTTCCTATTGCTCAGTATTTTCATGTTTCTTTTTTAAGGGTCCTAAAAAACTGATGATAACACACAGCTGTGAAATAAAGCCTGTGAAATCAGCTGTGCTGAGGCAATATCGGAAGGCAAATAAAATGAAAAAAAATCACTTATTTCTTTACATTTGATGACTTTAATTCAACCTCATCACCTTTCCAATACTTTCCAAGTATTTTTTTAAAGATTGGAATGGGTCATATTGGTGAACTCAAACTTTGGGTAGTCAGTAAATCCTTGGAGCATATTTCCAGGTGGAGAGTGTTCTTCTGCACCCACTGGATCCCCTTCAAATGCTACTGCCATGTTCTCTTTGCTAAAATGCAAAAGCAAGGCTGGCTGCTGTAGGAATGAATGCGGAAATGGAACAAACTCATGATCCTGCTAAGATCAAGGCACGCTGGATAATTGTGTGAGTCTTTAGAGGAAGGAAAATGACGCTTTAGTGCATCCCTCTGGCCTTAGGGTGGCAGCCTTGCAGCTGTACTGAGAAGCACACGGTATCCACGTGCACTCCTCCCTTCTGCAAACCCAGTCCCTCTGAGAGCATCCAGCTTTGGGCATGCCCCGGCTCCTTCTTACAAACAAATCCACCTCTAACAGAACAGTAGGGCATGCAAGCAGGGCTGGAAACTCCCGGGCTGCCTGCTGCTATGATCTGAGTCAGCAGAAACATGCCTCATCTTCTGTTTGATTTTCTCTGCCTAGATTAGGCTCTTAGTGCCTGCCACCTGATGCCAAGGCAGAAATGGAACTGCTGGATACTTCAGAGAGAAGTTTTGGTAAGTGATGTCGGACAAGGAAAGTTTTCACATCTCAATAACCAGCTCAAAAAAAGAGACTTAATAACCATTTCCCGAGGATGGCTGTCCTAGTGTAAGACATATGAAATTAACTTGGTGCCCTCAACTGAGCTAATCATAGAATGGTTTGGGTTGGAAGGGACCTTTAGCCAAGGACCATCTTGTTCCTACCCCCTGCCTTGGGCAGGGACACCTTCCTGTACACCAGGTTGCTCAGAGCCCCATCCATCCTAGCTGGGAAGGGGCATCTGCAGCTTCTCTGGGCAACCTGTTCCAGTGCCTTACCTCCCTCACAGTTGAGAATTTTTCCTAATACCTGATCTAGTCTCTTTCAGTTTGAAGCCATTCCGCCTTGTCCTGTCACTACATGCTCTTGTAAATGGTCTCTCTCTATCTTCCTTGCAGGTTTCCGTCAGGTACTGGAAGGCTGCAATTAGGTCACCCCAAAGCCTTCTCCTTCCTAGGCTGAACAATCTCACATCTCTCAGCCTTATTTGTAGGAAAGGTGCTCCATCCCTCGAATCACCTTGGTGGCCTCCTCTGGACTCTCCAACAGGTTGATGTCCTTGCTGTGCTGGGGACCCCAGAGCTGCACACAGCACTGCAGGTGTGGTCTCACCACAGTGGAGTAGAGGGGCAGAATCACCTCCCTTGACCGGCTCGCCACGATTCTTTTAAAGCCTCCCGGGATACAATTGGTTTTCTGGGCTGCAAGCACACAATGATGACTGATGCCCATCCTCTCATCCACCAGCACCCCCAAGTCCTTCTCTACAAAGCTGCTCTCAATCTGTTCATCCCTCAGCCTGGATTGATACCATGGGCTGTATGCAGGTTTTTGCCACAACAAGAACCATCACACCGCATATCAAAAGAAATGAGCCGAAGCCACAGAGTTGTTTCATTTATGTATTGTGAAATCCAGGATCCCAGGACTTTGAGATTTTACTTTACCCACAAGTATCAGACCAGTAGCTGGAACAAATAAGGGGAGAACAAGAAGGGAAGAGAGGAAGGGGGTTTTATAGAATTGTAGAATAAGCTGAGTTGGAAGGGACCCTCAAGGATCATCAAGTCCATCTCCTGGCCCTGCACAGAACACCCCAAGAGTCACACTGTGTGCCTGAGAGCATTATCCAAACACTTCTTGAGCTCTGTCAGGCTGGTGCTGTGACCACTGCCCTGGGGACCCTGTTCCAGTGCCCAACCACCCTCTGAGTGAAGAACCTTTTCCCAATATGCAACCTAAACCTCCCCCAACACAGCTAACAGGGAAGACATTCTTAAGAAAGAAAGATTCAAGGAATCAACCCTTATAGTCCAACATAAAAGAACTTTAAGATTACACGAAAAATGCAAGGGGATGACCCAGTGAATCAGGAATAGCTGTCCTGTAGTATTGGCACAGAACAATTCCACTCCTGGGACTGATTTTCATATATGCAGAACACTCAGTTCAAATGCCGAAAAGTGTAGGTGCACGACACCTTCTGAAATCATGTCTTTTATGTTTAATTTGGGTTTTTTTGTCTTCCCCTCTACCCCTGTGGCTGAATGTATTCGTGGAGGCCAGCTGGATCCAATTCCTAGGACAGTAGTATTACACTCCCCAGCCCCCGCCACACTTTTTCCCCTTTTACATCAGTAAGTTGGCAGGAAGGTTATTTACATCATTGCCCAGAGCCAAAGGTCAGCATGAAAAAAAACTTGTGAATACTTTTATGAAGAAAATCCAAACTGTAAGTTAATAGCCTTACTTAAAAAATTATCAAAACCACTTTTGTGTTCAAAGTTAGATTGATGTGGAAGCAGATTCCAGATTGTGGAACATGCATGATGTAGAAAGGTCAGGGGGAATGAATATTCAAGATTCAGAGGCAAAATCAGAGGCATAAACTTCCCACACATTCCATCCAAAGAAGAATTTTTCCTTTCATATTCTGCTGGTAGGATATTATACACTGGTTGTCAGTTCTAAGCTCCAAAGTGCAAGGTTGTTTTTAAAGTTAGCAGTTCACTCTTCCAAAACCAAATGTCCCCACTGAGCCACTTCCTACTAAGTGGCTGCTTTTTTAATTTGACTCTTGCATTATGACCCATGGTGGGATCCCCTTCAGCTTGGAATGGACCTGTCCACAACTTGGTGTCAGAGGAGACTCAAGGGAGGCCCTTAACTCTCTCTTCTGCTTGCTTTGAAAATCTGCCAAAGCATGGGGATATTAAGAGCCAGTTCTGCCCTGGAAAAAACTGTTGTGGGTGGCACAGTGTTTACTATGTCAGTGTTTCCATTTGATATTTGAAGACCTTCCATGTTTATGTCCTTTTTTCTAAGAGGTAGCTTAAAGAGTACCGGCTAGGTTTAAAAAAAATGGAAAACTTCTTGTCTTATGTTTAATGTCAACTGACAGGTGCTACAGACCACACCGTTCACCCTTTACATCAGAGCATCCATACTGCCTCCACCTGTACCAACAGAACCACCTTTGCCAGAAAAGGAAAGAAAAATGATGCTCAGAATTTGCATTGAGAGGCAGTCCAGCTGGGATGAGACCTCTCTGTCTAGCAGCCTAATCTGAATGAGTTGTGTAGAGACCTCCAGTTCCTTACTTACAGTGGACCAGCTCACCTGGAAGTGAAGCCACTTGCAAAGTGCAGCTGAGAAAGGAGCACCAACACAAAGGTGCCCCAGGAAACTGCTGAGGGGCATTGCTGACTTTCTGGCAGTTGCCTCTGTGTCCATCTCCTTCCACAGAAGGCCTGTCTCCTTAAAGCTGTGTGGCTGGCTCATGCTCAGCCTCTGGAAGGTGTCTTCCTCTGAGGAAGCCTGACAGCTGATGTGGCTTCTCCAGGTTTCTGGTTGGGGCTGCTGAGATGGAATGTTAGTGAAGAGCCCTACAGGTGCACTCAGTTCTTCTTGCTGCCAGCTGGGAATAGACAAGAGCATGATGGGACTGAATCTCCTATTTCCATTTTTGAGCTATCTCAGTACCTAGGGTGAACTCAGGGAATAGACTTTGCTACCTCTGCTTGCCTGGAAATAGCAGCTGCAAGAGCAGCCCCCTTTTTTAAGAAACCTGGAGCAAGTCTGAGAATTTCAGAAGCTGGGCTGATTCTCTCACAGCTGAAAGAAGTGGTTAAGAAGCTAGCAATGCCAAGACTCAGCACTGGAAGAGGAATTCACATGTGACAGGAATTATTTCATTTGGCGAAGGTGAAGGAGGCAGAGGAATGACCAGCCCCAGCAGAAAGCCCGCGTACCTGACGTGGAGTTTGCAGGTCAGCTGTTTCCCTGAGATGCTCCATTTGCTACTTGGAAAGAGAAGGAGGTGGGGGTGGAGGGAAAGGGAATGGCCGAACTTAGACAGCTGCAATGAGTACCTGCCAATTTCTATATGATCCACTGTCCACCCCCAGCAAAAGATGTGTGAAGGAGAAGGAACATCTGCACTTCCCTCAGTCTTATCTCACCCTGTGGGACTCATAGACAGCTGGTCTAAAGCTGTTGTGACTTATCTTGGGTGTAAGATCAGCACATGCAAGCCGTAACTGGCACCCAAACTGAACCCAACTTGATTTTGGCTCTCTCTGGTGCATAAGTTGAGAAGACTTTTATTTTTGTCCAAGTAACACCTCTCTGCCACTAACTTGAGTCTGCTCAGATGAACCTAATTGTAAGGTTCTGTAAAAGAGTAGCCAGTGAGGCTTTGCCAAAACCAAACACACTTTTCTCCCTGGACAATTCTACTGTTCAGCAATGGAAAGTCATGAACACCTCATCATGCATCTCATGGATAAAAAGTGACATGCTGTGAATCACTAGAATCCCCTGGTCTGCCTGTATATTTCATTTTTATCGAAGGTAACATAAAATGAGGATACAGATCTTTTATTTTTTTTATCCAAAAATAAAGGTTTTGGTTACACATAACAGATCTAGTTTTGCATCTTATGTATTTGCTTTGTTCTTAAGGCCATGGCACGTCTTTTCAGACACACTTCATATCCTTTTCCATATTTCCTTTTTTTTTTAATCTCCCATAAACATGGTTCATAATTTTTCCTTTTACTGCACTGTTTAAATAGAACAGGCCATTGACAACAAACCACATCTTCTTTCACTAGTGATCTTCAGATGTGAAATACAGTGAAAGTGATTGTTTTTCCAGTGATAAGAAAGCTTTTTAAATGTATCTGGCATACAGGGAGGTTGCTATATAAACTTTATTTTTTGATTTATTTTACTTCACAAGTAACTTGTTCGTTTTCAAATCCCAGTGCTATTTTCTTCTCTGAAGAAGGTCATGAGAGGTTCAATAATGGCTAAAACATCAGCAATAATTAGGAAAGTGTATGGTTCTCTGGAAATACTGAGCCTTACAAAGAAACTGAATTTGAAAGTCTATGGTACTTTAATATTGAGGTTAGGATGCAGTTATGGAATAAAATTACAACCAACATCACAATGCTCAGCATGACTAATAATTAGCCAAAAAAATATAACTAGTAGTTCATCAAGGCTCTTCTTGTGTTTAGAACAAATGCAAGTGCCAGGTTTATTTTTACTTTCTCAGGCATGATGTAAGGTTTCTTCCACTGGAAAATCCCCTATTAGTGTACTTGTCTGGATTATATAATATTGTCCATGGGGCTTTTTCTTCTTCTCATGACTTGTACCTACGGAATTCACTTTATAAACAAAGCTCTCAGCATGTGACTTCAGTGGTTGCTGTGCTCAGGAGTGACCCCTCTGTGACACACTTGTGCCCGAGCTGCCTGTGGGCAGTGTCCAGCCCCATCCTGCTGTCGGTGCACGCTGACAGCATTGCTCATGGAGGTCTCTTGACTCATACAAATGGATATACTTTCAAGTGCTTCTGTTTGAAATTTGTTGAGAAAGCCTGAAGGAAAACATGTGTAACTGCTTACTTTCCATGCCTGGCTCTGAAGCAGCTGACAATGGCCCACCTTGTTCCACGTCTGACTCGAGTTTGCAAGACGACAGATGAAGAGGTTGAACACAAAAAGGGGTTGCAGTGATTCTTCTAAAAGCAGGGAAGTGGCACTACATACTCTAGTGAACTTTGGCTCACCAGGGTGGGTGGCTGGTTGCGCTAGCTGCAGGATGGGCTGGTTTTTCAAAGAAGCAACATCAGAAAGTGGGTTGAAGGGACCAGAGACTTGGTCTACAACAATCACCCAGTCTGCTGTGGCACATGTGGCAGTGGCCACTGCAACAGAACATGCTGAAGGCTGCTGGCCAAGCCTCCAAAACACCACGGTTTAGTTCTCACCCCATGGTTACGGTGAGTTCCCATGTTCCCAGTGGTTCTTAGTTTACATGCTTTAAGTTTATTGGCTTAAGAGTTCTCCATTCGGTTTGATGTATAAGTTCATGTTTATGTATTTCCCCTAATTGCTTATGTATGAATTCTAGAAAGTTCCCACTTCCTCAATACCCCATTGGTTCCCTGTACCCTTGCCCCTCCTTGCGTCTTCGCCATTGGCCCATACCCTGTCACTCAATGCTGTCCCCGGCCCTCACCCTATTGGTTTCAGTTGTTTCCCTGCCTCTTGTACCTCCCCTATATAATCCCTGGACCCTCCATTTTGTGTGTCTTTTGTTCCTGGACCCTTCCCCTGCGGTAAACCGGCTGGAACCTACACAGGAGACCCCTCTCTTGTCCTTTGCCTCTGCCGACACTTCCTCGACATCCTGGTTTAGGCCTCGCTCCTTGTGAAGGAGCCAGCTCTCTCCGCTCGCTGCAGCAGAGCCAAGGACGTCTGCAGTTGGACACTGTGTGGCCTCGGGCAGCCCCAACAGCATCACCAGTCCAAGCAAAAAGCTTGAGAGGGTATAAACAAAAGTGAATAGTATACCACAGTACTGCATTTTTTACACAGGCTGGGAAAGGGACTTTTTTAAGATCATCTGTAAAAAAACATTTTTCCCCAGACTTGAGAGGTCAAAGTTAAGAGAAGCTAGGGGTTTTTTTCATTTTATTTTTTTGACTGTATATCAGGATGACAGTTCTTCATATCTGATCACTACTTGCATTGTGCTAGAATTGGGGAATCATGATGCTAAATTCTAAAGAGACACACAAGACAGGATCATGGTTATCTCTGTTTCAGAGAGCTTAATCATTAAAAAGAATTATGATCTTCAGAGGAAAAAAAAAAATCACAGTCTCTGTTTTCTATAAATGACAGGAAAAAGTGTGTGACTTGGTCCAGATAGATTCATTCTGTTTTCATGGGTGGGAGGAAAAGGGTCCCTTTCAGCCTCAGCAGTGGGGTGATGAGTCACTGTGGTTCTACTGGGTTACCATGTGCTGTGATCTTGGGTTCAAAGGCTGGGACAGAAAGTCTCTTCAGTTCCAGATGCAGGACTCTGGCAAGAAGTGCAGTAGGTTACTTACTGCAATTATTAGGAATAAATGTTTTCAAATGCAACTGTTAGAAGCTGCTGCTATTTAACAGTCAGACGAGGATGGCTGTGATAACTGCTCTGCAAGACAGATCTCAATCTTCTGGCTGCAGTGGCTTGCAAAATTTTCCACTGCAAAAGCCTGAACAAGTGTCCTCATAATAAAAATCTGCCTTTGGCCTTGACTCTGGGTAAGACCAGCAAAGCCAAGAGTGTGGTTTTGCCACATGTCCTCGAAAAAGAACAGCAAAACTGGGCCATTTTAGGGCTAGTGACCAATTTGTTTCTCAGTATTTCTTTCCTCCTCAGGAAGGTGAATAATTTGCCCCAAACCTGGCCAGCTGCATGATGTTTTGGGAGGTGAACCTGAAGCCTTTGCCTTGCCTTCCTGGGGGGAGTTTCTCTTTTTGGCTACCCTACAAGGCCCTCAAAGCCAAATGCAGCACAGACAAACAGCAAGGAGGATGAAGTTTTCATGCAAGGACTTTTCTAAAGAGAAAAAAGTCAGGAAGGAGCATTTTACCTCCGCTGCTGCCTTGGCCCACTGAGAGTCCTGGGAACACAAATTAGAGAACTGCTGGGTCAGCTCCCGCCATCCACACAGCCCACGTGGAGCAAGGGAAGGTCAGAGGTGAGAGCATCCCACCCGCATGGCTCCTCACACCTACCAGCAGCTGGAGTGGACCCAAGTGGGTGTTTAAGGAAGGTGTAGCAAGCCCCAGGGATGGTGCCATCTCCAGCAGCTGCCCATCTTTGTGATGGTTGGGCTTGTGCTAAAGATGCAAAGCTCCCACTGTCCCTGCTCAGCCACCACAGCTGCTTCTCCAGCTCTGGCAGGGCCCAGAGGCACAACATGACCCTTCACTTGCACTCTGGCCTAATTGTGATATTTCACTCCATCACAGCATTGGCTGCTTGTCATTTATTAACGTGGTGGTCATTTATTAATGTTGCATCACACCCCCCCCTTGCTCCAGAGCGCTTCCCTGGAGAGCCACGCTTGCCCCGGCAGTGCAATAAAAAAGTCTTTTCGCCCCTCTTCTGTGGGAAAAGAAAGTGTTGTCTCTGCCAAAGGACATATTTCATGACTGTGTACTAGGAAGGGACTCATAGGCTTGGTGTTTTTTTATTGAGCACTAGTGAGAACCCCCAAGTTCTGTGTTGAAATAAATTTTCAAGGAAAAGCTTGCTGTGTACATTTGCAACCTGCCCTCCTCTACAGTGGGCCCTGCAGGTAAGATTGATGCCATTTAGCTCACTGAATTTGAGCCTGCAGGAGAGCTAGGAGGGTGGAATGGCTTCCCTGAATCATTCAAGCCCCACCTTTTTTGTTTAGAAAAATAAACTGGGCTGTGCAAATACTTTGCTGATCACAAAATCTACTGGCAAAATTATTGTATTCTTCATTTTGTACAAAAGGGAAAACAAACGCTGGCAAGGATCACAGTGTGGATATTTATGTCAAATCCAATAAAGGCCAGAAAACCACAAGCACTAGTCAGCATCTGAACTGATATGAAACCAAAAGCCATTTTTGTTCAAGCTGGTTGACATAATCTAGAGTAATTCTTAATAAATCCTTTCAACCAGAAAGGGGTAACAAGTTCAGTTTAAACTGCAAGGGATTGCTTCACAAGAATAAGAAAGAAAAATTGAAGGGCAGCATAGAAGGCCATCTGAGAGTATAAAAAAAAAGAATGAATAAAGGTTTTAAAAGAGAAAAGGAAAAAGCAGTGACAATGATAAGGAATTCCACCCATGGAATAGATGTCTCTTAAACACACAGGTAGTATCATGGTGAGGGTAAGACTTGTCACAAACATAGCATGCATTTTCCTGGGGAGCTGTGAAAGGTTTACAACAGGAGCAAAAAGGTCTTAAGTAATCAAAATATGAATGTTCTCCTTTCTCCCACATTGTAGCTCAGGCAGGTTCACCTTGGATGATCAGATGTTGCACTGCAATTGTTGCTTTAAGTTACGATTCTGTAGGACAAAGCCTTTCAACTGCCCTTCCAGCCACAAAGCAGCTACTGCCACCTTAAAAGATCCAGCTAGGTTACATCTGATGAAGATTTAACCAACTTTTGTTTCAAATCAGTTGAAATATTTGCTTTGCAATGTAAATTTCTCAATTTTCAGAAAGCTCAGCACTCAGCATCCTGTTTCCATCTTGTTTTTCCCTTGTGAGTGACAAACATTGTTTCATGGCAGATGAGGTTCAAACTAAGGATAGAAACTGGAGTGTTTCAGCTGCAGTCCACTGAATTTAAAGATCTGAATTTGTTTGTTTCTATAAAAATTTTCAATTTTTCCAGAAAATGTATTTTTCTGGTGGGTTCCAATTATATCCACATACTGACTGACGGCTGGGCAGAGTCGCCATGGAGGGGATGGCATTTGAACTGCCTTGTGGCTAGCTCTGGCAGCAGGAGAAGTTCATTGTGTCCTCATCCACGAGTCATCCTTGGTTTTTTCTGGAACGCTTCTTTTCAAAGACAAACTGACTCGACATGATGATAAATGCTCGTGAACTTAAATCACAGAAAGGAAAGTACCTTTTAGAATTTTATTTTTTTTTTAAGACTCAAAGAAAAGCAGATGACCTTTCCAAAGTCCAGTGGGATAAGGTTCATATACCTCAGTCAGAAACAGCTTGTCCTTTTGTTTAAAAAGTAGGTAGGCAGATGAAGAAACCTATGAATCCTTGTCCAAGATGTACAAATTGATCAGTTATGACATGAAGAACAAAGATTGAGCAATATTTTTAATTGTAACTTTATAGCAGAAATGTATTGTGGTGTATCATTCTTCCCCAGACTTTCTTTCTGGGTTCCACCTCCCCATTGTTTGGGGTTTTTTTTAAACAAACCAAATGATTAAATAGCATTTTTTAAAAAAATCTGTAACTAACGCATTACTAATGAACTAAAGTGCTGTGCAGAGGATAAGTTTTTTTGCTTTTTGTTTTGTTTAATTTTGTTTTTGTTTGGTTTGGTTTGTTTGTTTTTTTTTAAATTAAAAATACATCCTTTTACTAGAGAAGAGTAAGAGATGCAAGGGAATTTCTGAAAACTGCATCCACAAGTTCAGGTTCTTGTTACAAGCAAATATATGTCTCCCTGTCCAGGTGGACTGCCCTGGGTTAAAGCCCCTCTAAAGGTTTCAGGCAGTGGGAGTGATATGTGCTGCTCTATGAATTTGCTGGGAGAGGACTTTTCCTGCCATCTTACCACTCTTCAACCTTGAACATCTTCAAATCAGTTGAGCATGAATCTTCAGCAAGATATGGCTATAAATTGTGGGGAATCCCTTTTGGGACACTGCATTTGTTGATTCAGGGCTAAGTGACTCAATTTGTTATTTATTTAAACATTCCATTCACCAGTACATAGCCGCATAAAATGTGGAATCACATTCTTGTGAAAATCCTAGAGGACAGTAGGCCACTGACCCATGCCAAATTTCACTTGAACCCAAGCCAGGTTTGTTCAGCTCACATACACAATGGATAAAAAAATGCAGTCCGCAAGTTACTGTAGATGTTCAGCAACCTAAATGTATTTAATATATAGCTCAGATTAGGGTCAAAATATTCCCTTTCTCCTCTGCAACCACCTGACAGTAAATGAAGAATAACGTAGCACAACTTAGTCAAAGCATTTCATTAAAATCAAGGCAAGATTTGATACCAGCCAAACCTTTCTTATAACCATCTCCTCAAATTCTGAACTACAGCAGCATTCTGCTGGTAGAGCAGGGCAGCCCAAGGAACTCTTGTTTTCTGGAGAGACATCTTCAGTGCAGACAGCATCTCTTCTCTAATATTGCATGACTTAGTTACATCATTACCCAGAGGCAGAAACTGCTTTATGGTAATGAATACATAAATATTGTTTGTGAAGTGTCATCCTTCCTCTGTAGGTTACATTGGTGCAAGCCTCCAGAACGTATTACAAAAATGAAATTGAGTGCTTGGTGGTTTCACTAAAACAGTTAATGGAATATAGATTTTAGAGAGCATTAAAATGAGTGAAATATTTAAACTCTCCTCACAGAACTTTCCTTTCTAATATTTAGTCTGTTCAAGGTAGGGAAAGATCATTCATATACTTTGTTAACAATTTTAAATAAACAAACAAATGAGTCAATCTCCCCTTCTATAGAAGCTATTAATTATTCTGCTTTGCTTTTGTTAAAGATATAATTAAAACATGCAGTTGCAAAGCAAGACATTGCTACTGAAGTTAGAGAATGCTCTGGGGGGAAGCTTTAACCTTCAAGAGGGAACTGTTTCTGGAGGGTATGAGCCCTTCTGAGCTTCTAGGAAGGCAAAAAATGTTCTCACAGTGTAAGATGTGCTCGTAATCATAAGTTTTCTTCATCTTTAAAAATTCAGCTAGAAACACATACTGTCAAACAGGGCAGTACTTCCCTTGCCAGGTGGAAAGGCAGTTAGGGGACAGAGAGTCAGGAAAGCATTATGTGGTCCCTCTGCTGTTCTAGGGCTTGTTTGTTAGCCTGTATCCTTAGAATGATTTACTGACATTTCACAAAAATTTAAAGTCTGGTCCCAGGACCTTACAAGTCACATTTGACCCCCATCTCAAGGATCTTAAAATTAAAAGTATATTACTACTTTATGTTCTACAGAAACCATATTTTATAACAGGAGGTACAATATCAAAAGGCTGTGCCTTTATCTTTCAAAAGCCAAACTCCTCATTTACATTTTAGAGTCATTAGAAGCTGGTTGAAAAGAAAACATATAACAGAAATTTCAGCAGAATATGAGCTGGCAAACAAAGCCATCCTCATTAGCAACAGCTAACAAATGCAAAATGTAGGAGCAGGTGGGTGGGAACATAAAAATACAACAAAACCAGAAAAAAGCAACATCTCAAAATGCAGAACTTTGATAAGTGGCATAGAGACTCGCATTAGAGAGACACCATAAGCCTGCAAGCAGAAGTGAATTGCCTGATACACTGAGGAGACAGTTACAGACAGGTATGACTGACTGGGAGTAGAGGAGGTGAGATATGCAATTTAAAGAAAGAAAACCAGTTTAATCAGAAATGTCTGGCCAGGTAAGGATATCATCCAGCAACATCTAGTAGCTATAGATGGTGAATTGTCCCCTGGGGTGGGAATAATGGAAAGAAGTCCAAGGTAATCTGGAAACAGGAAAATTAATAAGGGAACAAAACTATCTTTGGACGCTCTGTAATAGTTTAATATCTTTCTTGTATTGTGGTGCCGAAAATATTCAAGGTGCCACAATATTCAAGGTGAGGCTGCACCAGTGCAGAGCAGAGTGGGACAATCACCTCCCTCGACCTCCAAGGTGTTACTTGTTTTGGTGTCAGCCCAACCTGTATTTCTCTCAGTGTTTCTGCTCAGTGATTTGAGCTGAAGAATTTCATTGCAAGTCTCCTCTTGTGTGTTCTGGCACGAGAGCTGGTTGCCATGGGCTCTGAGTGTTGTGTGGGAATTCCTGCCCATGAGGGAGGAGCGTAAGGCCAGTAGTCAAAGGAGCTCAAGAAATGGAGATGCTCTTGAGGGTGCTGAGCAGGTGGTAGACTTCTACCAGCAGCTTTTCCAAAATCTAAAGGGCAGGAGCTGGTGGTGGCACCTTGTAGCACAATATAAATGTTCTTGCAGAATGTGCTTTTTCATAACAGGCTCCAAACTGCTATATTTCCAACTGAAAGATGGAAGAAACCTGTTTCTCCTCTGCTCTAAATAACATCAGCTTTTAATACTTTGCACACACCTTTTCCCTGTTTCGGACTCAGGTTATAGAGATGAAGTTAAAAGTTATTTTGAATTTGCATTTTACCTATGCAAACATCTTTCTCCTCAGTCTTTCACTGAGAACTACAAAGCCACCAGCTCAATCTTACAGTGTCCTTCTTAGATCTGGGTGATCAGATCAACACTTTCATTGTAACAACAACAAAATCCTACTTTTTTTTTCCTTCATCAAACACTCTTTACGTTCCCAGATTAGTTTTTTAATTCACAGAATAGCTGGTACACTTCATTCTCCTGACCTCATCCTTAGGTCATGCATAGGAAATGGCTCATGGATCCCTAAGCAGATTACACAACTAGGAACAAGGAGAGACTGATCCTTTCTCAAAATATCTGCTATTGGTCATCATGGCATATAGAAAACAGTACAATTTGTTACAGAAATCATTGTGCATAGGTTTATAAAAGTGATCCTTCCTATTTGGATTTATACAGAAATATATAAATAGTTGTATTTTAAATGCTTTCACTTCTGTGGGTTTTTTTCCTGTCAATATTAAAGATGTTGCAGCATTCCTTATGAGTCAAAAGTGCCTTGTTTCCTTTATATGGAAAATTCATTTTAAAAAAGAGCTCTCACTACTGTAAAGATCAAGTGTCTATCTCTGGGAGATTGTTACATTCCTTTTTCAGGAGCCAGGACTTAACAATGCTGTAGGAAAAAAAAAAAGGATCTATATGGCAAATCTTGTAGTACAAGTTTTTGTGGTTAACCAAGGAACATGTCATGAGTCAAGCCTTTGGAAACAGTTTAGTAATTAAAGACAAATGCTATGACATAACCATTTACACGCAGCAGAAAGATTTGTAGATTAAATCTGGCCTGACCCATTGCTCAGCAAGTGTTATCTGGGATTCTTGAAAGTCATTCATTTATTTATGTACTAATTTGGCCCACATGTTTTATTGAAAACAAAAGCCTACATTTCTCAGAGGAGTGAGCTCTAGTCCAGCTCTGGTTAACGAGTTTGGTCAAGCAAGGTACGGACCTGTTCCAGTGGGTGCTATATGAAAATACTCATGAAACAGCTGAGAAAGTTTTGGCTTTCAAATACCTTTCCCCCTCTAAAATTTATGCTCTTTGAGTGCATTTATTTCAGGTAGATGAATGAGTCCTGCTTAGCTGCAATATCAATCATGCACTTGCACTCTACACATGGTAAATAAGCTGGTCCATAAAACAAAGTTTTGGAGAAAACAGCTAATTTGGCTAAGGCAGCTGGGCCCTCCCTGAAGGGGAAAAAAGTGTATGAATACAACCACCTGACACCCTCCCATGTGCAGGTCAAGATACTGCTGGATGCAAATACTGCTCCGTGTAATCACTGAGTGTAAATCTGCTTCCCTCTTGTTCAGCCAGAATCACCGTGCCACCAGTTCAGCTATCTGAAATGCTTCTGCTGGGGATGTGCTGAAAAGAAGAAAGAAGCTTTATATGGATGGAGTTTGGGAAAGAAATAATGCAACACTTGCTGACAGGAAAGCACCAACAAGAGGAGAAGATCAAGGTGTAAAATGCTTCTGACCTGGCATAGCCAGAAGCAGAGAAGTAAAGCTGAAAGACTGATGACTAAAAAAATTTGAATAAAAATAGAGAAAGTATATTTTTGGCTATTAAATTCTGGGCTGCCTTCCTCCCCTGCTCTGTTCTCTTGTCAGTGAGATGAGCAGTGTGAGCTAATGGAAAAGAAGGGACTGGAAAACAACAAAACACACCAGATGAAGGAGGACTAAATTGGATGTTTCTGCAGAAGAATAGGGACTGGTTCCAAATGAAAACAAGTTGCCCAAAAAGCTTTTATTGTCCTAGCCAAAAAGTGATCATGCTCCTTTCATGCAGGGCAGGGAATTTCTGAAGTAGAGTGTTGTAAGCAGCTGTCAGGAAGGAAAGGTTAGGCTTTATTGTAAGCTGGTCCTCACACATAAAAGAAGCTTCTAATGGCTTGTGAAGCTTCCTCTCCTCAGCCAGTGCCTACTCCCACAGGGACATTAGACAGAGCAGCACACTGACACTGGGCAGGCGCCTGCGTGCAGGCAGCCAGGGAGATCTCTCAGCAGGCCTTGGGGAGCACCAGCTGTCAGTTCTTGTGTGGGAAGAGAAGCACTTCAGGAGACACAAGTTGAGAAGAAAAAAAAAAAGCATTTCCTAGGGTGCAGGTGAGTGTACAGCTGGACTTCTCCATGGGATTGGAGCTAGCTGCTCATTCCTGCTCAGGGTGGGTGGAAAGCACTGCCCGATGCCGCTGTTCTGCTGTGGAAGGTCTCAGCCAGCTATAATGCAGCTGACCGGGTTGAAATCACAGGTGAGGACACAGAAATAATTCCCCTCAAAGCCCCAGCCTGTTTGGGTCTTGTTGTCTTTGCAGCACTGCAATTGTCCCCACTTAGCCCCGAAGCAGGTGAGCTGGTCTGGCAGCAGCTGTGACTGGGAACACTTGGCTGGGCAGTGTCACGGCCCCGGTCCTCCATGGCTCAGGGCAAGTTAAGAAAAGGAGGCCACTCTGCACAGAGCAGGTGCTTTTGCAGGACCTGGCACAGCTCTTTGAGCAGAAGTGTGCTTGGCTCTGGAGTCACGGAATCACAGAATGGTTTGGGCTGGAACGGACCTTAAAGATCACCTAGCTCCAGAAGTAAGGGCACCTCAGTGAGTGCACACTTGGCAAATAAAGAACCAGAGGTCCTAGCCCTAAAACTTAAAAAATAGGTATGAAAATGATTGCAGCATAAGACAACTTCTTCTAATGTGTTTTTCACTTTTTCATGCATCTGCAGATCAAATAGAGGTGCAAGAGAGTGGCTTTCTCTATTAGATGGTGCAAATTTTCTTTAATTTATTTGCTTGGGAGAGGTGAAATCTGATTCAAAGATGCATTTGCCATTAGTAAGTGCTTGGCAGTGGTATTTAAAACAGCTCTTTTCTATCTGTGGCAGCTTTTACCTTTGCTTAAGCCTCACAAACCCAAGATTTACAAGCTAATGAACCCTAACTGACAATACGTCGACGATACCCTGTGCACTGGCTCTTTGGTGTAGATAACTAAGGCTTGTGAGTTTACTCTCAAACTGACTGCCTAAGCCTGGATATCTGCTGAGATACTTTATCCTTTTATGAGGGTGAATCCAGAGTGCACTGAGTAATGCATAATAAAATTAGTTTGAGAGGGGAAAAAGGAGAGCAAAAAGATAAGCGCAGTAAAATAAGCTCAAATGACTTCACTGTTCAGTAATGACTCCTACCAAATAACTGCATTGTAGTTTTATCTTTCCAACCAAGACTGTGTTAATGCTCTAAAATTAAATCTCTTGTGAAAGTTATCTGGAATTTCTCAAACAAGTTTTAAAGGGGTTTATTTTTTCATCAGAGGTCATGCCTCAAGAATTTGTAGGAATTCCGCCTGGAAAGTAATAATCAGTGGAAACTGGCAGTCAAAGCTAATTTATATTACTCTTCCAGATAAAAATTCCTTCCGTCTTAGACCTGCATTTCAAAAAAGATGATTATCACTCTTGAGAGAATACATCAGTGAAAAAAGAGAAGGAATGACTTAAGAGATGTCTCTCCTGCGTCTGTAGATTTGGGGTTTAGGGTGGCTTTTTATAATCCTTCCTTCTGAAATGTGTGGAGGACAGACAAAAAGGCAGGAAAGGGAGAAGGAGAGGTATGTATGAGGAGACACCAAAGCAAGCTTAAGAAATCAGCTGTCAGGTAATTGCCCAGGAATTTCAGAACAAGTGACTTCAAAGCAGATTCCAAGACACTTCACCAAATAAAGATGCTAGAGCATGTTTCTTTTTTGTTCTGCTTGTGGTGTCATACCATGTCTGTCACTACTGTATCTGCCTTTCTGGCAGCACTCAGTTTGATAGGCTAACTGCTGCTAGAGGAAAAGTAAAACCATCTCTTCCTAACTTAAAAAAAGATTCCAGCTTTGCATGCTGGTGGGACAGTCGTCACTCACTGGCTCTTGAACTCCTCCCCACACCACCAGCACCAGGCAGAGGCTGAAATGGGAAAGTTCCTGATGCATTTACAGAGCAGATCCTGGACCTGTCTGACCCCGTGTGTGAAAGAGATTCAAAGGAGAGTGCGCTCACAAGGTCAGAAGAGCAGGAGGCGGGATGAAGTCAAAATGAGGGCATCTTTGGCAATGACACCTGAGGTGTCTGTCATCTGCCTTCACATGCCCCTTTTCCATATGCTGGCCCTGCTGGCAGACACTGCTGCCTTCAAAGTCCCAAATCGTCATCAGAAGTGGCATCAGTGCATTCTGGTGTTTGGTGTTCACCATCTCCTGCAGGGCGGCACAGAGTGATGGGCAAAGCAGCTTGTGCTTGGTTTGTCAGCAGCCTTGCCGCTGAAGCGCTGATCAGCTGACAGCAGCACCAGCTCGCAGGACCTGCTTGCAGAAAAGTGTTTCAAACCACCCCACACAAGGGCAGCGAGGCTGTTTGTTAACTGGATCTCAGCCTGAGATGCTGCCAAATGCTACACAGCCCATATGCACATTACAAAACAACAGAGTTTTGCTGTTCTCCTGCACAGTCATGCTAGATCAGATATTTTCCTGTTCAAGCACAAAGCAGAACATTTGTGACTATAGGAAGCCTTCTACTTATTACAAATTTAATCTTTTTTTATTGTAATGTTTCATCAGTTTTTTTTTTTCCTTAAATCTGTCAGTGTCACACACACGTGTATGTGTGTGTATTTATTTTTTCCACAGAATTCCAAATCATAATTTTGGTGTAAGGCCATCAATAACCCCATGAGCTTCAGAGAGTAGGTAATCCTTTAGGAGTGGAAACAGAAGACAGATTTGCTTCCAATGGTGAGCTCATTCCTAGGTCACCATTGAAAGCAGGGAGAGAAACCTGCTCCAAAATAAACAATGGTTTGAACTCGAAAGCATTTTTCTTTTAGGGTGCCCAGCTTTGCATGAAGGAATTCCTGAGAATTCTTCTCGACTGTTTTGAGGGCTGCTCTGGTTTCCCAGGCCATTGGCGTGCATTTTCAGAAAACACTGTGACAATGCACTGACTCTGTGATACACTTTGAAGAGGAGCATTTTATGTAAACAGATCCTCACAGGCTCACAGTTGCAGCCACTTGGAGGAGTGGGGAACAGGAGGGTGGACACAAAACCAGTTAAGAACAATGCAAATAAAACCATGACTTAGTGAGTGAGACAAACATCAGTGAGTGCCCGGCAATTTAACTTCTAACCTAGAGTTTAGCAGCAGCTACTGGCTAGCAGATAACAGTGTAGACGTGCATTTGTACACACTTGGAATCCTTTTCCAATTAATAAAATATTAAATAAGCTGTATTAGATAAAATACAGTTCCAGGTAGGCAGCATAGACCTGATTAATGAAAATTCCAATTTAATTGCCCTTAATAAAGCAAGAAATGGCACCTACTTGTGAGGGCCGCACGTGTGAGGAGTACCAGATTGTGTAGCACCATGTGAGGACTTCCTGGAGGGACTCCTTGCCAGACTGAGTGATTTCTGTGGCGAAGGAAATCCCAGACGTGAAAAAAACAGGCAGTTTTCCAGTGACCTGGCTTTCATTCAAAGGAATATGTGCCTTTTGGAATTCCAGGTCAGTGACTGGTAGGATATGGGTTGCCTCTGATTTTGAGGCAGATGGAAGTATTTGGTTTATAAAGAAGGAGAATAAACAGTTGGATGAGGTCAGATATTCCCAATGGAGGACTCCACTACAGGAAATGGATGGACTCATCTGCAGTGACCAAACAAACCCATGGTTGGTAAGTGAGGTTAGGCAGGAACCAGGATTCACCTCTAGACAAGCACATAGACAGTGATTGTGGTGGAGTTATGGTCCTTCCTCTGAAGGGACAGAGGATGGGAAGGAATTAACACACCTATTAACTGAGTGTAAGGTTTTTCACTTGCATTTTTAGGTGTTTTAAAATTAGGGCACTTTGCTGCTGCTGGGAAATAGGCAGTCTTCAGTTTTTCTTGAGAGTTAGATGCCGAATTATGGGAGAGCTCTTTACAGAAGAAAAAGCAGAGGTTTAATATGACAGTGTTACACTAATTTGCCTTGGCTTTATGAAATTGGTCTTGCTGATTTTTTTTTCTGAAGTTGAAATTACAGTATTTCTTTCCTGCATTTTTTGAATGAAAATTTTTTATTATTTGATAAGGAAAACTGCTTTTTATTTCAAATATCGCCTACTTTTAATAAACTAAAAATAAAAAGTGAATTTGAAACAATGGAAAAAGAAGAGGTCAGTGAATAA
Source organism: Oriolus oriolus (assembly GCA_013400235.1). NCBI lineage: Eukaryota > Metazoa > Chordata > Aves > Passeriformes > Corvidae > Oriolus > Oriolus oriolus. The sequence goes on along the minus strand of VXBT01013448.1, from coordinate 547,927 downwards.
GAAAAGTTATTCATACATTTGTTTCAGAGACCTTAATCTCAAATTACCCTCCTGACTCATGCTCAGCTTTGTCCTGCTCAGGCAAAAGTATGCTTATGAGGTTGAAAGCTGGGTCCACTGGGGGCCTCCTTCCTCCCTCCTGAATGGAGGCACAGGAAACTTGTCTTAAATGTACTTCCTCCCATCCATCCATCTGCCTCGGAGACAAGGGGTGGCCTCCATCCAGCTCATTCAGTGATCTGCTCTCAAAGGTCTTTTAAAATATGCTGTCAAATAAACAGATTATTTAACTCCTGCTAATCAAATCAAATAACCCATAACTATCTTTAAAAAATAAATACTTTCTCACATAGTGATTTCTTCCTTCCCAGTTCTCTAACTACACCTACCATCACTGTCTAGGACTTTGTAACAATAACATCCTATTCTCTTTGTCAGAATAATTGCCACGATGAAGATTATTTTAACAAAATAATACAGCTATGGAGAAGAAGCAAACCATAAAGATGCAGAAACATTGAATTTAATAGGTAAGTCCTCACTGGAGATGTTGAAGAACTGTCTGGACACAATCTTGTGCCATGAGCTCTGGGATGACCCTGCTTGAGCAGGGAGGTTGGACCAGTGACCCAGTGGGGTCCCTTCCAACCTGATCCATTCTGTGAGAAATTGTTTAAGAAGAAAAATTGTTTAAGAAGAATTTTTTCTTGCCCCCTCCTCCCCCCCCTCTATATTAGAGTTTGGACAGAGTCATCACCTCAGAGAAATTACAGAGGATCTGCTGAGACCAGCCAGACACTTCCTGCAGAGGATGGCTTTCTTGGCTTGTGACTCTCTTGGTAGAGACACCCTGAATGGCTGGGAGGAGAATGGCTTGTCTTTGCAGTCACTGCTGGGAAGAGGAGATGTGTCGCTGGTGTTGTGGCAGTCTGCTCTTTCCTGAATGACTTGCCACCTTGTCCTTGACTTTTTATTCTTCAAGGCTTCCTTTGGCCCTGCACATTACTGTTGGTCACGATTAGTTACTTTTTTAATGCCTCAGTTTAAACCGCAATCAGTCTTCTTTGAATCATTCTGATCATGGGAGCAAAAACCTGTCATGGCAGGACTGAGGAGAGACACTTTGGATTTCCCAGTGTACGATAATTGTTTGCGGTTTGTACCGTTTCCTGTTCTAAGGGGTTAAATGAAGAGATCAGCCATGACTAATGATCTTTGTAGGTTCTTTGTAGACCCTGGGACTGTGGGCTTGAGACCTGGGCTTCAACCCAAGCTCTCATTTCTCATGCTGCTGTGAAAGTCTGATCTGCACCCCAGTGGGAGTAGGCAGAGGCAAAGCAGCTCCTCAGACAGCCAAATAAAAATGCAGTTTTAGGACATGTTTGAAACAAGTTATTACTGCCACAATCTTTGGATGATCATATAGAGGATTTAAGAAGCTTGGTAAGGCTAACAAGCAGTACATACAACATCTTTGTGAACATTCAAAAGTCCATTTTAAGTCTATTTCTGTGTTTTCAGGGAAGACAGCATGTGGGATTTTTTTTTTTTTTTTTTTCTTTCTTAATCTTTCTTTCTTCATTCTCTTCCCTGCCTGCTGCAAAAACACACTGAACTCTTACCTCTGCCTTCTCGCGCTGGCCTCCCACTCTCCAGAGCAGCTTTGACGTTTGTACCTGCATCTCAGCAGAGAGCTGGACAGTCAGCTGAACAGCCCATGTTCTGTATTTATTTACTGCCAGAGTGCTCTCAGCAAGGTCACCACTCCGGATGAGGAGAGAGATGTTCACCCTGGAACCTCTGGCAAATGATTTTATGGGTGATATAATCCAGTCGCAGATCCTGATTTATGGAAGGGAACTGGGCTGTGATGAGCAAATTACAGCTCCCACTGCATATTCCAACTTCTGCATTCAGGCAGGAGCTTTTAGGGATTAAGTTGTACTTTCCTGAAAGTGGTAACATTTTCTCGATGGGGAATGGGATGGGAAGAAATAATTTTTTTCTCTTATATTCAGATTTTTTTGAAAGAGAGCAGGTAGGATGAAGAGAAGTCACCACAGTTCAATTCTGGAGTTTTTTTCTGTCCCACCAGTCTGCTATTTTCACTCCTCATTTCTGCCTGTTCCTGAGCTGTTACTGTCTGCATCAGAAGGTGAATCAGGATTTTCCTTTGTAATTACACCTCAATAAAGAGTCATGGGTACATTGTCTCATACTGTCCAGCATCACTCTGAATCAACTGGCAAAAACTTCTGTGAAAACACCTGAGACACATCTAGGAAATTATAGCATTACAGTGATAATAAGGTGATGATTATGTTCCAGTTCCATTCCAGATACCAGTGATACATAAGGTTTTGCAGATCAGATTCTGTTTTAACAATTTCTGCAACTTCAAGTTATTTTCACCATTTGCTTCCATCTAGGTTCAGGACCAAAGGTTCCATTACATCATTTAAATTAATTTAAAGGTATTTTAGGCAAGGGAAGCTACAAAAAAAAAATTATAGTCTATTTTTAGCTCAATTATACATACAGGGTTAAGAGACCCATTCCAGAAGGCACCTGACTTAAAAGGAGTTTTAAAGGGTTGACAGACATAGTGACTGCAATGGCACATCAGGTTAGGGGTAAGAGATTAAAAATGAGAATTTTTTTTAAGATTAAAAAATCTTGTACATTCACATAGAAAAAAAACCTCTGAGAATTACTCATCACTAATTCTGAGATCTACAATATCTTAATGAATTAATATTGTCTATATAAATGTAAAAATATACTTAAAATTCAACAGTTATTTTCTGAAAGACAGAATCTGTAATGTGCTATTAAAAGTGAACAAATATAAACTAAACCAAAGCAGCAGAACCAAAGAGTTTGTTATTTCCCAGTTCACTGTAACTCTATGTTTCAAAGCTTCAGCTTAGCTATTGTACCTTAGGAAGGTCAATATCTGGATTACAAAAGAAAAGGAAAAAAATGAATAGTAAACGTGGTTTCTTGAATGAAATCTTTTGTCATATAAGAAGTGATTGTGTACTTTTTTAACATTGCTGTGTAGGAAGAAGTAAAATGATTACTGCAGCACTTAATAAGCCATGTGATATTGATTTTGGAAAAGAATCATAATTTGATTTGAGCAATTAAATTGTGGTGGTAGCTCTGCCTAAGGTTAGTACATGGAGCAGTAACAAGGCTTCTGGTTTAAATATCTAATTTCTCCTGTGACTCACAGACAAGTCCCTTAGTATTTTTATTCTCTCAGGAAATTTTGTAAAACTTCCCTTGATAATAGTAGCACTGGTAGCTGAGTTACTGGTATTTCCCAGGAGGGGATGCAGCATCTGTATCATATCCTCCTTGTCTGCAAGTTATTAATATTATAATCTACCTCATGCAAACGTTTTGAAACTCAGCAGATTAATGATGGGCATACAACAATGAAGAAAAACCATTTCAATCAAAGGTCAGATGAAAGCTACCACATGTGAGGCAGAAAGTGCTAATCATGTTTTACCATTAGTACTTCATGACTGGCATTAAAGTTTTATGTATAGCCCCCCTCTCGCAATCAAGGACACTACAAAGAGTTCAAACTGAGAGAGTCTTATTAAAAAGAGTTGAGGTATCATCCTTAAATAAATGGAAAGGTCTGCAGTGAGTGGCTAAACCGAGACACTCGGCTTGCCTTGCAGACTAGACAAACGCTCAGGAAATGACTAAAGTGGGACATTCATGCTCACAGAAGCTGGCAACAGGGACAGAAGTCAGTGGGCAAAGCTTCTGGGGTTTGGATGACTGGCTGTGGTCACTTCATGTTGTTTTCCATTGCACTCACCACTTACTTTCAAAATACTCTGTGGCACGCAATAAATAAATAAAATATTAGGTTCAGAGCCTTTACAATAAATTGTAATGCTTAAACCAGTCCCGGGAGGGTAGGAATCCAGTCACATAGTTGGGGGCTGAATAACTTCAAATGTCACTATGCGTTTCTGTAATGTCTTCAGAATGAACAAGAAATTGCAGCTTCTGCAGGAAGAATGCAGTGTTTTGCTTTTCATTAATCCATCCTTTGTCAATATTGTACCTGTTCTCAGTAAACTATTCCTTTCACTCACTATCCTTAAAAAGTGCTGCTGAGAAGACAGAACAAACCAAAGAAAACAGATGTTATTTTTTAAACTTTTTCAATTGTAATAGAATTCATAGTTCTACGTTATCCCTGAACACTTTCAGCCCTTACCTTTTGAGAGTTTTTGAGAGTACTCCACGAGGTGGGTGTCTTACAATCTGTATCACCTAAACGGATTTTGCTTTTACCATCAGCACTTTAGAATTAAACTCCTGCCAAGGCTGTCAGATTTGTGTGAAAGTGATGTTGCTTTCCTTTTTTTTATCAGACTTTTTAACAGCTCCAACATTTATTTGCGGCATTAAATACATGCTTGCGGCAAATATACTCTGGAACAAAACATGTCCTATGAGGAAGGTAGTAATTTTCTGATCTTACAGAAAATCAATGCTACATTTTCATGGAAATATATGGTGTCTGTGGGAACTAGATTTTGAACATATTAGAATCACATTTCCATGGTTTTCAGGTGCTCTTCTAAGGATGCAGACATGTTGGAGCAGGTTTTTCAAAAGTGCCTAGACATATAGGAATCATCTCTCTGAAAGAAAGTTTTATTAGGATCGCACGATTTCTGTCTCTGTTGGTGATTAAACATAAAATTTAATCCATAAAACCTTGATCAGCTGGCTCTCCACATAAAAGATCTCAAAATATTTTTTAATGTGCTAAACACCCTGTTTTCTTCCTCCACCAAAATTTCCTAGGTTCAGTGAAGAGCAGGGTGAAATTTTGGGCTGAAAAAGATTTTCATCTTTATTTTATATTGACAGTGTAAAAATTCTGTTTCTATTAAAAAAGGACAGAGACACTTAAAATCCTCAGCCTCACAGAAATATTTGTGATTTCAGCCTCGAGGACCTAAGGGAATCAGAGAAGTGAGATGTGGTCTTTTCAAAGTTTTTTTACTTCAAATCATTGAATTAAACATATGGGGGCCTGTCTTGAGACATTATGGGTGTTTTAGAGATTTAATCAGGGAAAAAGGTTCTACGACATGTTTTATTGTCTCTTCTTTGTCACTGTCTCACTCCTCCTTGGAGCTTAAGCAACACTTTGTAGTGCTTTGTCAAAATGCCGGCCGCACAAAGGCAGCTATGTCCTATTCACTGAGGGACTGCAGATCTGTTTTGTGTGGAGCTACTAATGAGCTAATGTGTTGTTGCTGCTTTGGAAAGCTGATATATGTGTCCTGACACAGCCTTCAGCTGAACAGCCATGAGACTGAAGCTGCTTTATTGCCCTGACCAGAGGTTTTCCCAGGAAGGATGCAGGCACATAATGGGGATGCTAATCTACTGTACTTCTGATCTCCCCTGAATGACCTTACTGCTGCAGACAAAACTCTGTGCTTATTAATCCTTGCCTGTGCACAAAAAATGCTTAGTTTCAGTTAAAACTGCTTGGAAGGGTGTAAATTAGCATTTTGCAGATAACTGAGTTTGTGATCCTGGTATTTATCCAATGAGAGAGCGGATTAGGATCATCACCCAGAGTGCACCTGCAATACTAGATGGAAATGATCATCATCCACCAATTTTAGTAATCATAGAGTAGAAAGCATTCATTTAACACTCTGCAAAAAAGATAGATCATGCAATTTTTTTTTTATTTTCACCTCACTAAAATTTGAGAGCACTTCTCCAACAACACAGCTCTTGGCAAGATAAAAAATATGCACAAGGAGCAGAAAAATCTAAAGAAAAGAAAGACAGCTCTATTGTGTTTTTTCTTTCTTCTTTCAACAAATAGTTTTGTTCATTGTACCCTTATTCGAAGATTTTGACTGCAAAGTATTTGAGGTGCGGGGATTTTGTTGATTTGATTTTTTGTTTTATCAAAGACTAAAGATACACGTGAAAAGCAATGAGAACATTGAAGAATGCACTAGTCACCACCACCCCTGTTACGACGCTGCTGTTGCTGTTCTGGTCCCTGTAATACAGACTACAAACTGTGGAGGGACCTCCTGGGCTCTTGGGCTACTCAATAACTACATTATACGAGCTCCTTTCATAACTAACCATGTTCCCACTGAAAGTAGGTCAGTGTTTCACCCATTTGTCCTGACTAAAAGACTGTTCCAGACCCTGTACTTAAGCTTCTTCCGAAAGCTTCGTTTATTCATGAATTGTTCAAGCTCATTTGTTCATGGGCCAGGAATATCCTCTAAGTAATTCTTTCCTTTCCCCTTAATCCCCATGACTGGCTCACACAGATCAGTCATCATTCTCATTTTTCTGTGCTGGACAAACCAGGGTTTACCCTCCCCTCCCAGAACATGCATGCTGTAATTTAGTTGATCTTTCCAGAGCACGGATCACCAGAGCTCTAGAGTGCAATTTTGATGCCATCTCACCAGAAACCTTCACGGTGGTGGTGTTCCTTCTTTTTTTTTGAAATCTTGTGAAGCAAATAGGGTTGAAAGCTTCCCAGAAGAGTTTATCAGCAAGGATGTAAGCATCAGCCAGCTGCTTACATTCTAGGGAATTTTAGAAATGTGAATCCCTACTTTCTTGAAAATACATTGGATAGGATGAAAGAGACATAGTCCTAACCAGACTTTTAACTGATTAACTACTCCCATTATAGGCAGTTTAATGCTTTTTTTCAGTTTTACCTGACATTTAGCTAGGCGGCCAGGAGCTGGAAGGCAAGTTTTGCTTCCTGATTCTGCAGTGCTCCAACGGCAGCATTGTTTGGAACAAGTTCAGGGATTCATCTGAAGGTAGTTACACAGTAATGGTCAAAAATCCATTCTCATCAGCTCTCCTCAGGTCAGCCGGTGAACTTAAGGACAAAAAAATGAGTTAAAAGGCAAATATATTCCTAACAAACATTAAAAAAAATTCAAGAAAGGTATTAAATTAAAAGTAAGATTCATAAAAATAATCCAAGTTCAACGGAAAACATTTTATCCATGCAAGAAGCAAAGTGTTGCTTCATTCTTCAGCTAAGTTTCTAACACATTATTTTCCTCTAAAAGCTGAGATAAATTTTTAACTTTGCTGATGAGTTAGTAATGAAAAGTGGCTAGCAACTTAAAATGGAATGTAAAAACAAATTGTATTTCAAAAAGTCAAAGAAATGGGCATTTCTCAAAGGAAATCTTGCATTTGAAAATTTCTCATTGCGAAGTACTTGAATGTTTTCTAAATCATTCCTGTCCTCTTTGGGATCCAAAGAGTGTATAAAAAATACAGCTGCTCAGCCTATAAAGAGGGCAGGACAGTGCAATCCAACTTCAAGGTCATGGAATACATCACCTGATTTTAGGCACTGACTTTGCTGCCATATGAAGGCCTCTGCAGCTGGAGAAGTTTGCAAATGTGGTTACAAAGCTCCCGGGGCAGCTGCTTCTGCCGGCAGCCTGCACAGCTGGGGGGTTACCCAGAGAACATGGGAAAGCCACTCGTGTTCTGAGCAGTGAACTGCTCTGAGCCAGGATATGGCTTTTCTGCAAAGCCTGTAATTGTTAAAGAGCAAACTCTACTCTGTGCTGAGAGAGCTAGCAAACTTTCAAGATTTAGTTCATTCTGGGACTTTAAAAATATTTGGATGGGTCTGAATAGAAATTAGGTAGAACCTCATCGGGAAGATATTTTGTTCTGTCATTTCTTTTGGAAAAAAAATGCATAATGTCCCTAGGTTAAATATGCACCTTCAAGTGCTGTAATCCTTTGTTAACACTCTTCTAATAGCTGTATGGCAAAAACACCCCAAACCTGTTACAAGAAAAAAAATAAACCAAAAAAACCCACCCCCTAAGTTTTCTATTTGGCTCTATGGTGTTCATGAACACAGGTTTTATGAAAACTGCTTGGTCAGTACATAAGTCAGGTTTGACTGGGTGTCTGAATGAATAAATGGATTATGAACACACTTTTACACATGTAGAAATAGAAAATACTCACCAGCAAGACTTGTAACTGCAGTTGTGACTATGCAAAAGGGTTTTAAATCATCTTAATTGTGTTTGGTTTATCTTCATATTTATTAATCTCCATCTCGGAGGATGCTTAAAAATAGACAGAGTTATATTTCTTGATATATTTTTTTTCTTTTTAAAACCCTTTGTTGCCCCCTTTTCTAATTTAGTGCAACAAGGCCTCGGGAGCCAAGGACTTCTACTCTGCTTATACCTCCATTATTTTCCTGGAGAGAGGCATTTCAACACAGAAAGCTTTTCATAAATTTCAAAACTTCACATCTTCAACCAAGGTATTGAAATACCTGCTAAATATTCCTTTGCGGTCCCCGAGGAAAATACAAAGCACAGATTTTCAATCATAAACCGTAACACAAAGCAAGTTATCACAGATTAAAAATGGAAGAGAAATGAAAGTCAAAATCAAACATGGCTGAGCCCATGTCTGAGCTTGCCTCTTGATGAAATGAGGTAAAAGGACAAATGACAAATTAAAGTTAAGTCTTCCCTCACCGTTCTTAAAATGCAGGTCCTGATCACCCCTGGAATGAGGGGAAAATAATGAGATGCAGGTTCAGTATGAGGACCATCACCATTATCATACAGCCTATGGTGATGCTTCTGTGGTTGCCAATGCTTTCTTTTAAACGTACATGTTGCACCAGAACTTAATGAGAGAAGGGAGTGTGACTATAACCAAACCAAAAAAGATCCTGTTCCACAGACCTAAATGTTTTGAAGGATTATTATAAGTGGACGAGTGTGGGGTTTTTTTAAAAAATATGTTCCACAGTAATCAATAGGTCAAAATTAGTTTTGGTACAGCAATGAATCATAGAATGGTTTGGTTTTGAAGGGACCTTAAATATCATCTAGTTCCAACCCTCCTGCCCTGGTCAGGGGCAGCCTCCCATTAGACCAGGTTGCTTAAAAGTACATCCAACCTGGCCTTGAACACTTGCAGAGATGAAAGAAAACACCCAAATCTTAGAATTACCCCACTAGTGCTTACTGCTGGTAGAAGATTTCACCCCTGTGGATCTGTTTGGTAATATGGTAATATTGCAATTCATTAGATTTCATTCCAGTTTCTTTCTTTGCTAGAGAAGTTCTATACTTCAACCATGTCTTTGGCTTGTATTTTTAAGACCAATGACAAAGAGAACAAACAATTGCTTCATGCTGACCCAAAGAAATTAAGAAAGTGAGATTTCAGCAGTAAGCAAATGATGCAGCTAGAGAGAGCACACAAAATATTCAGTACAGGTGGGTGCACTACATGGGAGAAAGGGAAATAATATGGAAAATCAAGGCATTTATAATCTCTGCTTTTCTAAAACTGAAAATTTTTTACTGTGTTTATTGTGATGTTTTCTAACTCTTATTTGAAATATTTTTTGCTCAACTTATCCTTAACTTGCACTACTTGTGTGTAAATCTGTTTCAAAAACAGCCCTTACCAATCATTTTTTTCCTTTACTGTCCCTGCCTAATTCAGGCTAATGCTGGTGGTGCCACTGTCAGATGAAGCCAACCACAGTTTAACAGCTGTGTTATTATACAGTCATTTGCTGCAGCAATGAACTAGAAGCTTTTTTCTGCATCCTACCAAGAAGTTACAGAAGTATGCTAAGGTACAGTGGCAAATCAATTTAATGATTTTAAGGGAACATGGGGATTTCAAAGATACAACCTTTTCAGGAGTTGGAAAGCAATGTGTGCAGTCAGCTGGTTCCAAGGGGTTTCACACAAGCTTATTTAGTCAAGAGAAGATATTTCTGACATTTCAGAAAAACAAAATGAAGGTGACTGATTACTACTACCAGCAGAGAGATCCACAGAGACTGAAAATCTTGGGAGGTTCCCGGATTTTTCTTTCTTTGAAGAAAGTCATTGAAGCTGCACCAAGCATAACAATCAACAACTGTCTATCACATCCAGGATTAAGTAAAATCAAGTGAATATTGAACCTAAGAGGTACTCAGAATTAGTTAAAGAGATTAAGGAGCTGATGGACATATAAGCATCTTCTGAAGCATTACAAGATATCTAACCACTCTCAGAGGGCTGAACTTATCAGTGACTAGCACTGAGGATCCACTTCTAGAACTTGTTTTCTGTTTCTTCTTTTGCTTTTTGCTCCCTGTTGCCAAGAATGACTACTCAAGCTCAACTGCCATGGTTCTTCTTCACCGGCCTTTGCAGTAAGTCATCCTGGATTTCTTATTTTTCCACTGCGTCAAAGCCCCCCAGGTTTATTTGTTCTCAGGCTTCATACTGTAACTGAGGGCTCCACTGTGTGCAACATCTCAGCCTCTACAGCCATATTATTTCCCTTTCTCCCATGTAGTGCACCCATCTTTATTGCAACAAAATTCCTGTTCCTTTCTTTAGATCATAAACTTTGTCCTTCCCTCATCAAATTGGCATTTGGCTGCATGCTACCTAAATTCACTCTCTTCTCAGTGACTGGAATACATACTACTACTTACTGGGAATAACCACAGCTAAAATAATTAACTGACACCCCAGTCAGAGTTTGGGTCACCAGACTGTGAGATAACAAAAAGAAAAGTCTTGTCTGGTGGAGCTTGAGTCGAAGAGTTTAGTGAATGACATAAGGTAGTAAAAACTGCAGAGAGTAGGTGGAAGCAGAAAAGTGATTAGATTGTGATGCTACATTAGAAGCTGTAATCCCAGAATTAACATTTCTGACATGGAAGGACAAATCTTGCTCTTATAGTTACATCTTATCCCAGGATTGATGAACTTAGAAAATTTTATGGGAAATTCTAGTGAAGAAAGTACTAAGGTGTCCCAGACTAAGCTGGGTATTTCAGCAGAGAAGCTGCAATTGCCACCTCAGCTGAAATGGGAAATTATGACCCCAAACCACATAAAATAAGGAAACCTAGACACAGACCAAGTTTGTTCTGTTTGGTCTGGAATAAATGCAACAAAGGGGATTATTCCAAAGTATCTTGCTGCCACTAGGTAAATTACTTTAAAGCCACAAGGTCATGCTTTGGAGAGCATAAAGGCAATAAAAAATAGAGAAAACTCTGCCAGCCCATCCCACTGGTGTCTTAAGCTGACAACAGGCATGCTACAAATACACACAAATCATATGAATACCACATTTTACAGATCACCTTTTGCTGTCTAAGGGAAAAGTGAAATCACAGTGAGGATCCCCATCGTGAATGAAGGGTATTGAAGTAGCCTACACGTGCCCTGGTACTGCCAGATTACATCATAGCACAGCTCAAGATGGATTTCACATTGATGTAAAGCACTGTTTAATTTCAAAAGTGTAGGTATCTAACAGCTCTAAGGCTTGCTTCATGGACGTTAAAAGAAATGTTTACTTTTGCTAGCAATTACTTGACTTTCCCAATTATCCAGAAAAATGACCTCATTGTAGCACATAAATGTGCATTGGAGACTCTGCATGTAAGCTATAAAAAATATGGCTTTTAAAAATAGATATGCAACAGGACTGAGATACTTGAGCCCTAGACATATGCAGTAGTAAGAAGAAAAGGAACTTTTCTAGAGTTGTTACCAACCAAACCACACTGAACATTTACAAGAAAATATCTCCCAGAATGTTTATAATGGTATCTGGCTTATTTGCAGATAACCAGCCAGCAGGGAGGAAAAAGACCAAACTTTTGCACTGTGTGAAAAACAAGGCTTTACTTCCAACTTCCTCCTACAGCCCTTAGACTGTTCTCACTGTCTGCGTTGTGCTGGCACTTTTTTTTTCTCCACCTTGCCAGCACATCAATAAGGTTGTGGGATGGGACTTTATTGGATCCAAAAAAGTCTGAGCTACTGCCTCTCTCAGGCTCTAAAATGAACATCGAGAAATTACCTGGGGCTTTCATTAATTCCTTTTACCTTTAAAACTTTCTGTAGGTGACATTTAGTCATTCCTTGTGGCAAGTTTAGTAGGAAGACAGCAACTGTAATGCTCTCCAAAGGTATTTGGTGCCTCAGTTTGAAAGGTTGACAGGGCCTCTGTATTAATTATCATGACAATCACTATTTGGAAGTACTTTTCTTGGACAAGAGGCTTGTGATAGAAACTACTATAAAGCTAAGTAAATGCTTGCCTGAGATAAAATGAACTTACATGTATGTGAGCTGCCATAAAGTGAAGAAGTCAGAAGACATTTCCTAAAAATTGCTTTGTCCTTACTTGCAACCCTCCATCCTCTTCCATTCAGTCATGGCCTGTCTTGTAAATCCTACGGACTTAATCTGTGCAAATTAGGAAAGAGTAGGCAAAGGCTGAAAGACAATCACTGATGCCAGCTACAAACTACTTCTCACTGTCTTCAGCAGCCTGAAAGAGCCACGTAGGCAGTAGGTGCATGCATGTGCAATATGTGTGTGTGAAAAAAATGGATTATGAATCAGCTTACTAAATATTTATAGGGTTCAGATCAGTCCTGTAGGTATTCATTCTTGCATGAGACATTGCATATATTTTCCCAAATAAAATAATACAGTGGAGACTGAAGGGATAACCTCATGGGTGGCACTGAAAAGTATGATGCAAGCATAAGCTTTCACTACTGTCACCTTCTAATGCCTCTCTGTAAAATATTAAAAGGAAAAATTATCATCAAAAGAAGTTTGCATCCAAGGTTTTGACAGAGCTGGTTAATACGCACAGTTGTCCCAATAAATCATTACATGTGTTTGCAGCGAATTCGTAAATCACTATGTGAGGCATTGAAATAACTGGCACTACTGTTTTGGCTCACTTACCAGTTTTACATCAGGGACTTATTTTCCAGTTTTTTTCCTCTAAGTCGCTGTAATCATGTGCTGCAGTTGAATCTAAACTGAATGGCATGCACAATAAATATGCTCCCTCACTGAGATCATGCAAGCACTGTAAAATGTAAAAGAAAACAGTGGAAGGCACTGAAGTGGTTCACACTGTGACCTTTCATAAACCAAAAAGAGAAAATCAGCAGAAGAACAAAATTTGTCAGATTTATCTGCTCCTTTTGGCTCAGTAACAGAAACTATGTTTGCTTGTCTTGTGAGGACATCTATGGTGCAGGAAAAAGCCTTACCTGAGCAGAAAAGAAATCCCAGCTCGAAGCCTTCTTTCATCCACTCACAGATGCAACCCTGCTGTGTATTTTTTTAGAGAACCCTCCACCTAAAGTGATAACCCTTTTATGCAAAAGGAGACACTGGAGAGAGCAGACACTGACTTGCAAAGTAAGCAACTTGCTTGGAGCCTAAAGACTCATTCTGTACCTCAGCAGCAATCCTGCCTGTCACAGCCCTGTTATGGCTTGATCTTATGCCCTGTAAAACCCACAAATCTTCAGAAAACAAAATAGCTACAAATGCCAGAAGGGACATTAGCATCTCTCAGTCTCTTCCAAATGTAAACAGCTACAAATCAAAAGCTGATCTTACAAAGTGCCCTTATCAGTGTTTAAAAACAATCAGGGTCCTACAACACAAGGTTATCTGCTTTCGGTTGGTTTTGGTTCTTGTATTAACAACGAATACACTGAGCAGGCCAAAGGAAAGTGACTCCGACCAGCCCAGAGGAGACCTGGTTTCTGATCCCAGATCTGCCTCCTGGCTTCGTGTACAAGATAGGCTCCACAATGAGCACCGTGGAGCAACAATTACTGTGTCCCTGGTTGTTCATTCATCTGGTCAAATCTGACTGTGTTACAAGACAGGTGATCTCCTTGGCAAGCTTTACAGTAAAACCAATGCAAAGTGACAAGGCTGATTCCTGTAGTGAGGATCTATTAGCAAAAGCCCAGTTCTTCACATTTCTTGCCCTCCACAACTGTCCTTCAGCTGAAGTAAACGAAAAAAGTCAGTATTAAATGTAAACCACGTTAGTTGTTCATAATGCTATATAAACTTTTGGGAGTTCTATTTTCCAAAGCATCCTATTTGACACCTCCATGCTCACAACCTTTAAAATGCAGAATTATGTACATTGACTGAAAATGTATAAATCAGTTTATGTATATTTAATACACACACATACACAAAAGCCTGCAGAATGTAATTTTCGTACTTTTCAATGCATATTAAGAAACATTACAATAATTCTGTGCTTTGCAAAGGAAATATACTCTTCTCAAATAATGGTTTACTTCTGAAGAAAAGGAGCTAAAAATAGTAAGCCCTTCTGATTCAACTGTATTTCTCACTTTCAGACTCTAAACTATTCCTGATTTTATTTTCCAAGGGAAAACCAAACCACTAAAAGTAAATAGGTGGAAACCTGTTTTTCTCGTTTGGTGTATATACATACACATCTGTTTCTCAAATCCTCAATTTTGCTACTTCTTTCTCTTCCATATTGATGCTACCTTTGATAAAATGAATTCAGATTCACAGAAAAAAATAGGTTGGAAGGGACATAAGGAGGTTACCTGCTCCAACTTCCTCAGAGCAACACCTGCTTCAAAGTGGGGTCTGGTCTGGTTGGGGTTTGAAGACCCCCAAGGAGGGATTGATTTTTCATGGTGCTTTGCCACTCTCACGATGAAGAATACATTTCTTGCATCTAAACACAATTTCCTTTGTGACAAATTGTGATCATTGCCTCTTGTCTGTCTGCCATGGTGTCCTTCAGAGAGTCTGATTACATCTCTGAAAACTCCCTTGGATAACGGAAGATGGCAACTGGATCCCCACAACCACCCATAAATAAGCAAACCCCATTCCATCAGGAATTCCCAGAGCCTCTCATGCTCTAGCCTTCTAACCATTGTGACAGCTCTCCTCTGGAATTGCTCCAGTTCATCACTTTCCTTAGTGGGGCCCAACACTTCATGGTTTTTCAGATACAGGTACTGGATTTCACCTACAGAGTCAGGTGGAATAGCTCAGCTCCTCAGTGAAGGCTAAAGAACTTTTCCTGCAGTAGATTATGGAGCTGTCATATGCTTCCATCCAGGAAAGACCTACAGGCAGTGTAACTTCTGGCAAAAGGTAGGTACAACCTTCAGCCACTCCTGGGAAGGAGTGTTTATCTCCTGATCTGGATCCTTTTAAAAGGGTATTTATCTATGATCTTACGGGCTAATTTTCTGGCACCTGTCTCTCATATGTTGATTTAAAATGATTCCCATTACAGTCCAAGGATGTTTACCTGCTGCCCAAGGAGAACTCCAGAAGTCCCAGCTGCCCCAACAGCCTGGGGAGTTGTTCCAGGCCTGAAGGCAAAACTGGCTGTATAAAATAGCTAAATACAAACCAGCTAGGAATATATCATGTCCCTGAGTTGTTCAAGCCAGAAAGCACCACAAATCCATTGGGATGCAGTAAAAGCAAAAATAATAAACAAAACATTTCATCTTCAAGGAGGGACCCAAACCAGAAAAGCAAGGTTACATTATTTGCTTATGCCCAGGCTCCACAGTTCGTAACAGGAATACCATGAGGCCAAACGAGTGGCGTTGCAAGTCTTGCCCTAGGGACTGAAGTAGCTAAACAGATCATTTGCAAATGGCTATAAATAACCCACATGTTGATCTTCAGCTTCCTGCAGCCTGCGCCAGTATGAGAAATGACTCCAGGAATAATTCCAGAAAAAAGCCCTGTCCACTTGCTGACTTCCATTCTGCCTTCTGCTTTCATATCCCCTTTCAGATAAAATTGCTCCTGTTGGAATACTCTAGCATATTGCAATGCTATGAAAAATCACATTGCTGCTCTGTTTCTCCTGCCTTGGGAAAGAAAAACAATCCTGATATTCCCATCTTGAAGTGCTTTTTCATCCACTTGGTCAATGGGTTTGGATGGAGTCTGAAAGAACGTTTCTATTCTGCAGAACAATATTGTAAGAACCCTTATCACTTCACATGTTTTGTGAGTCCCGTAACACTCATTCCAACCCCATTTGCTGTAAATTTCTTCCATAAATCTTCAGTGTAACTTTCCTCAAGCCAGCATTACATTCCCCAACACCCTCTGCCCCAGAAAACAACACTTTGTGTGCGCATCCCCATCGGTAAATCTACCGATTGAATGAAACCAATTGCAGAGTCAATAGGAAAAAGTCCAATGGCAACATAGGAAGTCAGGAAACACTGGACAGGTCCAGCAGAAATTACTGGGGGGAAAATCAAATGCCTGTGCGGAAAGTGTTGTAATTTAGTTTTATTCCAGGTCTAAAAGTGGAAAAACTTAAAGCTTCATACTATTTTACAGCAGCGCTGTTCAGCATCTGCCAATGTTTCCATTATGAACTGCAATTTTCAGGGGTTTATAACTCAGCCATAAAAATTTGCTTCGGTATGAAGCTAGAAATAAAAGCTCTCCACCCAAAAATTAATTCTCTTTCCTGCCCCCCCTTTTTTTTTTTTTGAAGGAGAGAGTTAAATTGAATTTGGTTATTTTAAAGCCAAATCACTTTCAAAACGGTAATTTTTTTTGGTTACATTTTGTACTATTACAAAATATAGATGAACTTGAGGGATTTGGAGTTACAGCATATGACAAACCACATACAATTCACTGTCATTATGCTGCAAGAGGGCAAAGTTCTTTTTGGGTTGCATTAAAAATGTGGACAACATTCCTAAGAGATGGGCAGTAGTTATTTTGTGCAACTTTGCTATTGCAAGGTCTCATCCAGAGGACCCTAATCAAGCTCAACATTGGCAATAAACATTATATAGGCCTACAAAACATGACATAAGGCAAGGCTGAAGAACTTAGATTTCATCTAGGAGCTGAATATCAAGGAATAAGTGACAGCCATTTCCCTAATATGAAAAAAAAGAAAAAAAAAAATTAAGGAGGATGGTGATCAGATGCTTTCCAGGTTCACTTCAAAAAGAGTAAGGAAAAAAATGTTTATCTGCAAGAATGAAGTTTTAAGTTACATGTCTGTAAATTCACATGGCAGTGAAGTCATGCAGTGGAATCACCCTCATACTGACCTGGTCATATTAGCAAATATTCCTCCTGAGGCTGGATAATCACTTTGAAGTTGGTGGTGAAATGTAGCACTCAAATACAAGTTACTCACATATAGCACTCAGATATATACCCCAAGGTTTTATGACCACCTTAAAAAATCCCTACATTATCTTTTTTACTAAAGATCATTTGTGGGTTTTTTTTCCTTTGCTTTGGATTTCTAGAGTTTTTAGAGCGTATTTTCAATTTCTGTGCAATTGAGACTATAAACTTGAAATACTAATAACTAAAAATTCTCATGGAGTCGTGAGTTTAAATGAGCTACAGCTTTATGAAATACATCACAAAATCATGGCATTTGCAATAGAACGACGGAAGTTTTAGCTCTGCATTTAGTCCATTATGCAGTTGGTTTACTTCCCACATTTTATTTGGGACAGAGGAACTAGTCTGAGCAGTTTGGTTTTTTTACAGTGTGTCTTCTCTTTCACTTTGCTAAACTAACATACTTTCAAGAGTCTTTTAACCAGCAATCTTCTAACCTTTATCCAAGGAATTATACCCTATATAACCAAAGCAGCAGTTATGCAAACCAGTTTGAACCAAATTTGGGAATCTGTCAGTTTTTTGGGAAAGAATTAAGAACGTCTTCTGAGATTATTAGCAAGAAATACTTGCTGGCTTCCAGTCCTTTATCTGGTGGCTTATCACAAAGGCTGGGAGTTTATGGTAATTTCAATACAGTATAAAACACTGATTTATAATTTAAAAGATTACAAAGCTTTGAAAAGCTTCTGACCATGTTTAAAATTTGGCTGAGGGATCAGCTGACAATGCACTTCATTTAATGCACATCACATAAATTTTAAATATTTCTGATTCTTTCCTAAGGAGAAGTTTATGTGCAAGTGGTGGCTGGGGAACAGATCATAATCTTGTGGCCCTCTCAAAGGCTTCTGACATTTTCTACTGCCCCTATGGCCACTTAAGTATTACATCTTCTCTGAAATGTGGTTATGTCTCCCAAAGTCTTTCCTCTGAAGGTTATTCACCATCTCTGCTGTCCTCCCTCACCCCTCCAAGCATGTCTCATTGGATTGCATCATGCCTGTTATCTCTGATATCTGATTCCCAAGTATTGACTGCCAACTTCAAACACTATTCTGGCTCCCTGTATTATTCATTGCTTTTGATACTAAAACAAAATTAAATAAAAACCCAAACCAATCCACAAAACAAAACAGTAGTACATGTCATTTTTCTTCCTAGAAGGTCATATCCTCTGGGATCCTGTTTCTCATCCATGCATGCTGCTATAACAGCTCATCTCTCAGTGCACCTCAGTTCTCAGGTTGCAACACCAGATCCAAACACACTCAAGACCTAGAGGTTTTGTCTCTGTGTCTGGCCTGTGCAAGTAAAGCCCAGCTTATCTCTGAAGGAACGGGCAAGATCCCAACCTACTTGCAGCAACCCAACCTCAAAGCATGTTGACAGGCTCACGTTACTCTGATGCTGACCCCACATGTGATACCCTGGTCATCCATGTGCCAAACGTGCCCCTGCAGGCAGAAGTAACTTCTTGAATATTTGGCTCCTACTCTTCCACTCTCAGTTCTACTCTGAGTCCAAAACACTGCTCGCACAAAGCAGGCATGGTGAGAGCTGGGCTCCAAGCTGAAACACTTTGGGAAGGGACTAGATAACTCTTCCCAGACAAGACCGAAGGGAACCTAGGGTGAGCAGCTGAATAATTCAGCTTAAGTGATCTTTGACAGGAAAGACTACACTGAAAGTTTGGGTTTAATGTGAAACATTTCAGTCAACTGGTCTGAGACACGAGCCAAAGTTCTCTAACAAGAATGTGGGTTTAAGGTGGCAGACTTGGTGCACTTAGCTGGTAAAAGCAGCGCACAAAGTCCGTGTGCCAGCAAACACGTGCTGACTGAGCTTGGATTTACACAGTGAAGTCCCAGAGCTGCACGGATTCCTCTGTTGTGGGTCCTGCTCTGGACAGCGTGCCTCACACAGTGCTGCAGTACAGACACTGCTCCATGCTCCACACAGCACTCAGTGCCCCCAGGCTGCCTCCACTCCTCATTATCCCCTTCCCACCAAGATTTTAACAAAATAGCAGGCTGTAGTAGCTGCACAGAGCTCTAATTTTCCAGTCTAACACTTGAGGTTCCCCGGACCACACCTCACCTTCAGCTAAGGAATTTTCAAGAGAAGTAACAAAATGAAGCAATACTATTATAAGCAGCATTTGGGTGGGTTACAAGTCATGCTGCTGATGACTGAGTAACTTTAATCACCTTCAGAGCCCTGCAACTTCCCTGAAATAACGCAAAATGTTATTATGAAATGGAATTTGTACACAGAAAGCATGAAAAACAGACTTTTTAATTTACCAGACTTACAACTATGATTAGGACTATAATGGTGGGTCAGAATGTTCTCATTACATCAGCGGGTCTATAATTAGCCCCTAACTGTGTTTTTGAGGGAGTAAGAACATCTTTCAGCTCGCCAGTGGTGGCTGTATCAATTCCAATACAAGTGCCCCCTCTCCAGCTGTCAACATTAGGCCACCATTTCACCTACATTTTCTTGAGGCTTCTAAGAAAATTATAATAAAAAATCATACTACTGAACTGCCTCTTTGACATCCTCTCCTACTTGATGTACTATCCAGGAGAAGCAGATCCTCAGATGGCACAGGGTCAAGGCCCCAGTAATTCCACTCATGTAAGGACGTTGTCTGATGTATTTTGGCACAGTTCAACTGGTCCTAAATGAGCTCCACCAATTTACAGAAGGAACTGGCACAGACAACTCTGCTCTACTCTGTATAGCATTAACAGGTCCTCCTAATTATTTATTGAAAGAACATTTTATTTTCCTGCTGCTCTCCTAAAGCCAAGTCCCTCCAAGGTGGTCTCCATCCAGTGCCTGGAGCTGGATGTTAAGCTGTTTTTGAATGCCTGAAAGTTCTGCATGCCACCATCAGGTAACTTGACCAGGTCTGGTCAGCCACCCAGAAGACATATGTGTTCAAAGCTCTGGAGATGATTTTGGGCACAAATCTAGGAACACAATTTGTGCCATTTAGTTGTCTCAGTAAGTCAAAACACAATTTTGACTACAAGAGACATCAGCACACACAGATCTACAAGTAAATCATTATAACATGCTCACTTGTGGTTGCAGCATTGGAGGGGACTTGACAAAGTAAAATGAGGCCCATTCTTTTTAGCACCACTTCAGCATTTGATTAAGTACAAAGGGAAGGTTTTAAAGAAACTGCAGTGAGTTAAATTTAAATGACTTGAGGTAATTACAGTAATTTTTAAGGCCTACTTTAATAGTGACTGCTATGGAGGAACATTGTATTAAGCTTTGAGTTTCACTACAAGAAGGGAATGACACTGGTTTCAAATACTACTACATCCAGCAAGCAAAGCAAGTACACACAATAGCAAGATCATAGACAAGGATCTATGCCACTACTTCTGCTGCAAGTGTAATGCAACCTGTCGTGGCAGCCCATTAAAGTTCTGTGGTTAAAAATACGATGGCTGAAGTAGCTTTGTCAATACTGCTTCCTGTCAAAGAACACAGACTGTCACAACTAAGAAAAAAAGGCAGTACTTTCTGAAAAAATACTTATATATTTCTATAGTAATAATTTTAATATTATAAAGAGGCAAAGGCAAGAATATTTACCTGTATTACCCTGTCTTCCATTTATCTCCCCTTATATCAATTTTCCCCGGCAAAAGGAAAGAACTAGAAGAGAAATGAAGACAAGAATCCCCAAAGGAACCAAGAATCTTTGTGGCTTTTGAAGATAAAATTAAACTCTTTTCCAGGGTGAAAGGAAGGTTGTGGGAGGTGGGGGAGAATGAGATAAGAAAAGCTTTAGTGAAGCAAATTTTTAAAAAATCCCAAAACTAACAAAACAGAACTTGTTGAACCATTAGTTGCATTTCAAACCTCACACAATAAGGGCAGCCAGCCTGCAAATCTGGAAGGGAATTGGGCCCATGTTATTGGTGGATGATTTCAACATAGCCCCAAGGGGAATGCCTTTAAAGATCCATATGTTTGCTTGGCACCAAACCAAGTTCCATTCAATAACACTGTATTCAGCTACACAACAAATTTACTTACCATACATTTCATATGAGAACTAATTTGTTTGATAGCAATATTGCTGATGTTTATATTGGTTTACTGTAATGAAAACAGTATTTTCCAAACTATGAACAAATGCATACCAGTAGTTTTACAGTGGCTTAACCAAAGTACTGGTAGTACTTCAAGAAGGGAATTTATACAATACGTACATTTCTCAGTGCTGCTCATGCCAAACATTGTAAGGGGGTTCCACTACGAGGATGGAACTTGCTTTTATCACTGAGAGAGCCAAACTAAGTCCCTTCATGGGCCATGGGGAGAGTTGCCCAGGCCAGCAGGACTACAGGCAAGTCCACGCTTGACAGCTTGCTGGGTCCAAAAATGCCTTCAGGAAAACCGAATATTCAGAGCTGGTGGAGTGGAGCATGACACAAGGCTCTCCCTTCTCATGACATTACAGAAATTATGAAGGCAATAACTCAACCGCTGTTTCAACAGAATGTTAAACCCCTAATTGCAGATGTGAAACCAAGGGCCTTTATATAAAATGTGAAATTCACATACCATCGCCTATCTGGTCAACAATGCTGCCAAATATTTTTATATACACAAAAACATTGACAACCAAGTTGTGCTGTAAAAACACTAAAACATCTTGAGGATTTCACTCAGTAATTCCATGCGGTCTGGCATTAATCAATTGGACATCTTCAGAAAAAATATATTTCCTTAGTGAGGAAAAAATCCAGTTCTTCCAAGAAAGTCACCTTCAGTGTTTCACATGTTTATATTTTTGCTTAGAGAGGCACCGTTTAAAAAAAACAACTGAGAAGGAGCCAAGGATGATTTAATGATGCACTCACTGAAACCTCTGCAAATTGTCTTTTTTGCCAGCTTTTGATATACAAAATCTGCCCTGGCACTTCTAATATTAATATTAATATCCATTCTTTTCACCAGCACAGTTCTGACTTCTGGTTATGATTCATGCTAAATTATAAATACAAACAGAAACAGGGACCACAGTGTTTCCAAAAAACCATATCAATATATTATTATAAATACTGGCAGCACCATCCTTCATTTGCCATCCAGCTCATTTCTCAGGAAATTATGTTAAATTAGCACATGGCATTCCACATCACCTCTGTACATGCTGCAGGTGGCCATACAAAAGTCTGTTGGTTCTAAGTGTAAATCTGATTGATGTGTCAGGGAAAGAAGTGTTTCTCCACAGGCTGACTGGCCAAAAGGAGAGGCAACTTCTAAACAAGCTTCTTCTCCCTTCCCAAACCAGTGGGGAAGGAAAGGTGGCAGTCAGAAAGGTACCTGTAAGTCCTAACTGAAAAATACTCTGTTGCAAACCAAAGAAAGGGTTAAATCCATTTCTGAACCCTGAGTTCCTCACTGGGCATTTATTTAGCCAATTTAGAGTGTAACCTGTTCAGTGGAAACACTGAAAAACATTAACTTCTCTGAAAGGTGCAGGACTGAGGCTTAAGTCAAAATGGGTCTATGGGTAAAACCTGATTTAAATTACATGTATTTGGAAAAATCCTAGCGATGAAAATGCCATAGTTCTTGCCCAGAAGGTCATCAGTCACCCATTACTATTTCTGCAGTGCAAAGACAATGAAGGGAAGTTCTGTTTTAAGTATAGATGAAGTTGTTGCTGAAATCATGCATCACATTAACCTCCAAATTATTCCAACCTCCACTTCATAAAAAGGTAAACACAAAAGAGAGACTCTCCTCTGATATATAAGCATACCTTAAGTGGGCTAGAGATTAGCATTGGAAGCTGTGGAAGGGGAGCATGGTTGAGCACTCAACCATTCTTAGTACTCTGGAAGCATTAAATCACTGCCTTTGCAATTTTGGCATACTAGTGTGACTAAGATTCATAATTATTTTGGCTACCCCTACCAAGACCTTGGCTACATTAAGAACTTCACCCCAAACCCTCCAAACTCAAACAAAACAAACTCCATCTTTGAAGCCAGACTTTCTACATGGATCCATCAGTGGGAACCATAGGCTCAAAGGCAGCAGAGATTGTTCACATGTTTGAATATCAGTATTTGGCTGAAATGTGCCCCAGAAAGCATTTTTTCCACTAAGACCAATTATGACAGCAGGTAATGCTTGCAATCTCATTCATTTCTGCATATTTTAAAGGCCAGGAAACAGCAGAAGAAATCTTTTTTATAATTTTTCTACTGTATACATGGCATCTTGATGGCTTCCTTGATTCCAGCTATGATCTGATGTACTTGATGTCTACCACTGTACATTCTTCATGGTAACAAACACCTTTAACTAACCAAGAGAGCACAAGCAAGCAATTAATTCTTTTATGCTTTTATTAGGAGTTGCAGACTATTAGATTATTACTGCTTTATGTTGCATTTCATTTTAAACAGTAACTACTTTTAGGAAGCCAAGGTAAAATATCCACCAACCACGAGGTACTGGCCCTATGAGGTGGTGCAAAAGTTCTAAGTACACTCTCAGGTCTATTTTGAGAGTCTCCACTGTGTATCAAGGCACAGGTTACAAACCCTCTTTGGCTTTGTTCTCAGGAATCATGACAAATGACAAATTCCTTGTCACTACCAATTAATGATCCCAGAGTAATGTTTAACACTCATTATACAACTGTTTTTAAGCACTTAGTAAGGAGATACCAACTTTTCCTTGCTCTTTTAAAAGAACCTTACAGACAGACTGACACACTGAACCCACAGAAGATTTTAGGTGCCTCCTCGCCAAAGCAGTGCCTTACAACCCTCACATGCTTTACAGAAGAGTGGAATTTCTGCACTTCAGACTCACAAAACTTACCTTGATGACAGCAGGTTAGTAGGCTCAACGCTATGCCATGGGGAATAAGAGGCCTTGCTGGATCCACGCCACTAGCTCTTCTAAATTATTATTTTTTTAATCTAACCGTTCTGTAAACACAATACTCACCCAAGGCATAGCCGGGTGCTAAGTCCCAGTGCAGTGTGCAGAGAAACATTTGAACAGACAACCTGATACTGAAAATAGAATTGCTAGTTTCTCTTTCTTCTGAGTAGCTGTATCAGGTTCCCACAGTGGAAGAGGATTTGGAAAAGAAGCAGAAGTAGGAAATAACAATTACCAGTTCAGTTTCCTTTCTCTAGAGCACCCTTAAGCAGCTGCATCTCAAATGAAGGTTCAGTCAAGCAGGAAAACTTACAGAACAAGTTTCTTTTCTAAGATCTCCTGAACAATCTTCTCAGCTGTCCTAGAACGTGCAAAATAAACTCATATCCACTTTCCTCCATCTATGTCCTAACAAATTTTGTTCTAACATTGTCCACTAGGTTCCCATTTCCGTGTTTTGCCATCTGGATCTCATCTTTATAAATACAAGTTACTTTCACCCACTTGGCTCACTTCATCTGTACAGACTTGTTAAATGGCTTTAAAGATGATTTACTAAAAAAGCAGTGAAAGATCTAACATGAGAAGAGATTAATTTAAGTAGAGAATTTCTTGCTTTAATGTCAAAATTATGTTACCAATGACTTCTGGCTTCCCACATTGCTCAGCCAATTTCTGCCTTATTCATATTTGTGCTCTGGCTTTATACATCTGTACAAGCACATGAATTACTCAGAAGGCACCCATATTCACAGCAATGATCCAGTCACAAATTTCAAACATCTGAAATACAAATGTGAAGTGTCAGAAAAGTAAAAAGAAAAAAAAGTCCAAGCACTAGTGCTTTGTTTCTGAAGCAGTATGGAACACACTAACTGAGCCCAAGAGTTAAAGTTTTTATTAAACTAGTTTTCTTTTGCCTGCTGAATTGTGTGTTTCACCAAAACAGTACCAATTTCCAAGAAAACAATATCAATCTGAATGGATTTACTCAGTCAGTTATTCCAGTTATATTTTTAAATGGTATTTTAAGTTTGGACTTTAAAGCCAAACTCTTATCTAACTTTGAAAGGAAAAAAAAAATACCTCAAAAGAGTTACAGTAAAAACATAAACCAGCATTGCCAACTAATTGCTCCTGCCTCTTCTGGAGCAGGACAGAGCTGCCCTCTTTCTAGTTTACGTTCTCCTATCTTCAGTAGCTCAAGTGGTACAGATCCAGGGTTGGCACTTAAATTTTGCAATCTTTTCCTGGAAATGCTGTTCAGGACTGTATCTTTAAAAATGAACAGAAACAGGACAAAGCTCATGTACAGAGGGAAAAAAAAAAAAAAAAGAAAGAAACCGCTTGAAGTTTGTTCCTCCTGAGTGAAGGGCATCTTTCTCCTTAACATTTTTGCATGATCAGGAGTGAAACATTAGGGATGAATGAGAAAGGTTGCATTCTTTTTCACTCTCTTCATCTGAATCTAAATTCAGCTGATAAGATATACCAGTTCAGGGCTCTGTATGCCCTGGCACCTGACACAGGAACTCTGTCCCAACATCATACAACCACTTAGTCCAAACGGAAATCTTTTTGATTCTTGAAGATTCTAAGAAGCACTTTAAACTCTACCCAGAAATCAACAGGCAGATCCTGGAGCTGCAGTGCCATAAGCATTGCAGAGATGCCCTTTTTGCAAATAAACCCTTACCCTATTTCCAGTATCAAATTAAAAATGAATTTTTTTAAGTGCAGTAAAAAAGGGCCAGGTCAAAAAAAGAGGCCAGTCTAAAAACTGTCTGAATTGCTTTTGAAACATGCTGTCAAGCAGCTGGGCTAATTTTGACTATTAGGGTTTTCTTTTGACTAGTGATCTAACAGCAGGCCCACTGTCTTCAAGGACTAATATTGCCTCTGGCTGCTTCTCAATACCAACCAGCAACCCAAATTTTTCTGGGCTAAACTTCAATCTGTTTGTCCAGTATGAGCTTGGCACCATCTGGGACACAGAGCCACACCATCCTCAGCAAAAGGGACAGGCAAGTCCCCCCGTCCTCACTACTGCAGACTGAGGGAAAATATTGAGTTCTCT
The DNA here is from genome assembly GCA_013400235.1 of Oriolus oriolus. Classification (NCBI taxonomy): domain Eukaryota; kingdom Metazoa; phylum Chordata; class Aves; order Passeriformes; family Corvidae; genus Oriolus; species Oriolus oriolus. The sequence goes on along the minus strand of VXBT01013448.1, from coordinate 521,803 downwards.
AACAACCCAAAAGTGACCTCAAAACCTCTGAGATGTGGGATTCCATTACAGCATGTACCTAATGGATTTCCAGTCTTATGCTACAATGCATCTCCTGGTTACTTGGCATTTCACTCACAAGGCAGGAAGACAGGAGAAAATAGATGCAAACTGGGAACTTACTGTTTTCTAAGGATGTCATGACATTTGTAATTGCTTTTCAACCTATATCATGGGAACTAAGCCAAACCCTGTATCCACTGTATTTGCAGTTATTGACACTGCAAAAACAATCAAAAGAGCTGGGTTTGGCTTGGTAATATTTTGTATTCCCTCCATGATATTCCTTCAACTGTTTTATGCTCTCCTCTGACCTTGCTAAAAGCCACCTTGCCAGAAGCCTGTCACTTTCTCATCTGAATGCACTTGTCACCAAAATGAATTGCCACCTTGCATTAGTGGTTCAAAGAGCCTCCTGATAGGAGCTCAGGAAGAGCAGAAAATGGGGCAAAAGTGATGTATTATCCCTAAAATGCTGCTACTTCACTTGTCAAGGATTGCAATTAGAGTTGGGCCAAGGCAATGTTAGCTCAGCTGCCTCTGAACACACCTGTTTCAATTTAATTTTCAGTAATTAGGAAGCCTAGGGCACCAGGAAAAACTAGTGTTCACTTACTGTTTCAAATAGCTGAGTTTTCATGTGCCATTTAAAATGCTGTTTTTCAGAACAGACTGCTGACTTGCTAATGCTAGGAAAATGAAATAAAGCAAAATATTTTTAGCAGCAGGAAGTTGTTACTTGCTACTGCCAATTACATGCCTTGTACTTGAACAGTGACATTTTTTTCCCTTTGCTTACTCTTCAAGATAGGTAAAAGCTGGCTGAGGTCTTGGGGCATGAGGATTCAAATAAAACTTAGTCCCTGGGAGCTGGCTGATAGTTCTGGAGTCATAGTCAGTACTGGCAGCAATCTGCTGTGACAGAGCAAACAACAGTGTCCCAGATCCACTCCTCAAAAACGGGAAAAGGAGAGGATTAAGCAAGAGACTTGGATCTATTGGCTTTGGCAAAACACTGAATAGCTTGTCATGCTAAAAAAATTACTGAAATTGGGGAGTAGAAAATGGGGCAGAGGGGGGAGAAATAAAAAAAGCATTAGAATTACATAAGAATAGATATTTATACTCTGAGTTAATTTATCAAACTGACAGAGAGATGAATCATCCACCATTAAAATAAGGGGATACGAGTTTTCTTTATATCACAATCATTATTTACAACTTTTAAATATTCACGGAGGAGTCAAGTATCCTCATCTTTTAATTTAAAATGTGGTCTTGCAGGCCAAAAGAAAACTCTTGGCAAAAATAAGTTTCTACAGGAACAGGGCCCAAAGAATGATTTCTTCAAAAACAGGATAGATCTTAGCAATCATGATGGCACTTCTTTTTTTTTTAATCTACACTGCAAACCACAGAGGGCTCAATAAACTCACGCAAAGCTAGATCTCTGAGTAACAAAACAACAAGAAAGGGCAATAACAAGGGCCTGTGGTACAGCTAGACACAGCTACTCAGGACTTTTTAAAATATAACACAAACCTGATTTTTTTTGAGGTGACATACAACTCTGCTTTGAGGCAGGTTCATTCCCACACGCTGAGAATCCAACTGAAGCCAATACAGTTCCTCTCACAAAACTAACTTGAATAGATGCATGCATTTCTACAAGTAAAACTGCATTATTTTAATAACTGGCCTTTTTGTTGCTGTAATGCCATTAGAAACAACCATGCCACTGTGTATTCTTCCATCTTAGAACACCTCCCTGCCCACCCCCCAGCCTCCAAAAAAAAAAAAATTATCTGGGACATTCAGAACAATGCTTCCTGAATATTGCTTTGATTATTTTGGAATGGTTTTAATATTATCAGTCATTATTTTTTGTAGACTGATGTGTGCTTAAAAACTGGACAAGAAAACAGAAAAAGAAACCCATACAATAAAGTGAGGTTTAGTGGTCAGCATCATCTTTTCATCACTTAGGTGAACTTTATGGAATATAAAAGTGTCTACTTGAAGCTGTGCTTACATAAGGGATATGGGATGCCCACATATATGTCACACATGATTTTAAAACTACGAAAATCAGAAAGTATGAGGCTGGATCTTTGTTTATTCATTTGCCTTTGGTGCTTCAACAGGCAATTTCTCTATAATCCACGATTTTAGTTTTTCTATTTCAGTTCTGTTCAGCTCATGATTGAGGTTTGGGAAAGTATGAAGTGATGCTGATACTCCCAGAGACTTTAACATCTTGTTGGTCTCTTCACCCCATGAGTAGAGAACTAGTTCATCAGCAGTTCCATGGCATTGAAATAATTCTGGAAGAGCACTTTTATTTCTTTTCAAAGCCTAGATGGAAAGGAGACACTGTCAGACATACTGCCAAAAATTTTAAAAGAATATTTACAATTACATGGTGACAACTTATATAGAATTGCACTTACTAATCTACATTTTCGGGGTCATATTGTACTATCTCTGTAGAAGTAAACAAGGAAATACTGGAAAAAAATGCCCTTCAAACTCCAGTATAGTGACTCTTGACAAATGATAAGGTTTACTTTAAGGTCTATAAGACCTCTTCAAATAAGAGAAACAGAAAAAATTCATGATAGCAAATGGAGCTCACGAGTATTATAATGCATCACAAATTTTCAAAGGAATAGTTATGCTCGCACAGACTGTTTAACAACTAAGGACAACTAGTAAAGCATTTCATTTGTTAATCTCCTTCTACACTTTAATAATTGTACTGTCTGTGCAAAAAAAGCGCAACCAAACATCATTTAAAGACAGCTGTAAAGCCTCACTTTCCTAATATTCTGATTATCTACTTCCAGAAAATGGCATAAGTTTAGAATATGAATCAATTACCTCAGATGAATAAACATATATATTGAATTTTAATCACCATGTTTTCCATGTAGCTAAGCAGGTTTTCTGTAACACCTACTACACACTCACCTGGTAAACAGCAGAGTCCTTATTGAGAAAACTCGACAAGGCAAAGACTCCTGCCAGATCCTGATGAAACCTATATGCCAAATGCAGTGCCATTCCACCTCCCATCGAAAAGCCTCCTAGGGTGCAACAAGAGAAACAAAGGTTGGATTTTTCTATAAGTCTTTGTAAACCAGTGTTCAAATGATTATCTTCAGACTTGTTTCTTTTATACACAATACAAAAAAAACGTATCTTAAAGCTTACAATGATCTTAGAATCACAGAATCATTTAGGGTGGAAAAGACCTCTAAGACCATCAAGCCCAAACTATGATCCAATACCACCTTGTCAAGTAGGCCACAGCACCACGTTCAGTTGTTTCCTGAACACCTCCAGAGACAGTGACTCCAGCACCTCCCTGGGACATCCATGCCAATGTTTAACAACCTCTCTGTGAAGAAATTCCTTCTGATGTCCAACCTGAACCTTGTGTGGCATAGCTTGAGGTTTAAATCAAAACATGATGCAATTAAGACAGCTAGAAAGCTAAGGTAGTGCTGAAGATTCATTACTGAGAGAGGAGAAAAAGGAACAGCCAGAATGCTATTACTTCAGAAGCCATTTGTGCATGGTCCCTTCCAGGCAGCTGAATACTGTGGCCATATGTACTCTGACATTAACGAACTAAATTCTATGAACAGGTAATTCTCACTGCTTTTTGCATTCAAGTTATTTCTCCCCTACGCTAGCAGCACTCACACATAAAAATCTCTATTGTGCATAATCAACGAGCACTCACACTAAACTGGCATTGAGGATGTCTTTGATGTTACACCTTGGGAGATATTGTAAATAGGGAACAAATGCAATGTACTTCCCCTGAGCTCTAACAGGATCTCTGAATTAATGGCCTTCTCTGATCCATGTCTCTTCAACTGCACTAATTCCTTACATAAGGTAATTCCTCAGGGATGATTTTTATATGACAAATGCTTATTCATTAGGAAAGAAATCCAGACTACCACATTACTTCACAGGGACACAGTACACAGGCCATTATATTGACTGTATCCAGATAATGACTAGAGTGAAGTTTCCTTTATTTGCTTATGTGGAATCTGATCATTTATTTCATTTCCTTTTGATCATTCTGAAGAATGCTGTCGTCCCAAACCCCAAGAGAAGCGCTTGTACTCTGAGAGACCATTTTGCATTTGCTTACAAATAAATACAGACAATGCTTTGACAACATATAAAATGAAGTCCATTTTAAGTATTTCAGATTACAGGAAGAAAAGCTGCATTGAAAAGTCATTACTAGTTTGTAAATGATTTAATCTTAAAATTTTGTACCCAGTTAGTCACAATCTGGCACACTGTCTGCAATTACTCACCAGCAGTCTTTGACAATGCAGTCACCTTCTGTTTAGAAGAATATTAGGTAATGGTTCTTTTATGTGGCTCATACTACTACAAGAAAATGCAATACAAAGGACTAGCTCTTTGAATTTGATTGCATGGGAATACCTGAAGTTTATCACCTGATGCCACAACAATCTCCGAGTAAACGCTGTATGGTAAATGCTTCAAAACCAATTTGAATAAGCATTTATAGCTGCAGATTATTTTTTTTAGTTACAAGAAGCATTTCAGTAAAAGTGTATGTTTGACATAACACATAAAAGACATTCTCAGTCAAGAACTTCTACAAGAATTCAAATTTTGGATGAAGGAAAAATAAGACGCAGGTACAGATGCTACACAAAACAAAGGTATGAAATGACAACATAAACAAAACACTAAAGTACATGTATACAGATGATCTCAGCACGAAGAATACATGAACTGTACAGCATTGCTAAGCAGATCGTGTCAGGAGTGTTAGACAAAATCAAAATGATACAGCAACATTTTATCCTTAGATGGGCAGAACATTGCAAGCTCTTCACCAGTCTACTTCTCTACTTGAGAACAATCTACTTCCAAGACACACAAAGACTGTGCACAGAAGTTCAGAGTTTGCGAGTAGGTTTTAAATAAAAACGTATGTTCACTTGCAGTTTTCCCCTCATACCTATTTTAATGAGAACTGATTAATGCTTCAAAACAGTTAAACAGGGTTAGCTCTACAAGGCTCAGGATGCCAGTTCAGGAAAGGACCTAACTCTTTGTGTTACTTCCCTGACTCACAAAGGAGGTTTATGTGTAGGCTAAAAGGGGAGCACATACAAAACAGACTCAGTTATGTAAAACACTTTCAGTTGCAGACAAAATTCACTCAAGGATGCACTCATGACCTCAAATCTGCTTCAGTGTAGTGCTGATTTTTAGGTAACACCCCTCTGCAATAAGAAGAAAGCTGCTTGCAAATCACTTTGGTAGTTGAGAAAGATCTGCTGAAATCACACCATCATCACACCTCCAAATTAAAGAATCTGAATCTGAAGGAAACTCCCATGAAATACTTCACTAAAATGAAAACATTCTCTTCTGGACTATAATCTATAAATATGTTAAGGTAATCTCAGCCACAGGATGATGTAACACAGTGTGTGAACAGAAACTGAATTTCTCATAGGGAATTTATTCCTGATTGAATAAAACAGAAACCCTCATCACAGTTGCCATTTTTCAGTGATAAAACATTCCTTTCAGAGCTTGTAAATGGCCTTAGGAGCTTTTTAAACAAACCTCCAGCTCACTGTTACTATAGATCTTGCTTTGTATTAATTTGCTTCACATTTGTATTTGTCTGAAATGACAATCTGGTGATGATGACACTTGAACATTATATGGGGTTCATAAAGCCAAGTATTTACCTACTGTCAAACTTCAGCTTTATTTGTTTCTTTGTATTTCATCTAACAACACCTGCATTTGCATCTCAGAAAAGACTATTATCCAGCACAAAGGTTTCTTTATTTTGTCTCTCCTGTCCTGTATACATAAGAGAATGCTAAAAACTGCCTTCTCCATGTATCACTTTAGTGGCTGCAATGAGCTACTCCTGAATTCAGAAAGTTCTTTAGGTGTCCAATCTTCTTCACAGAAAAAACAGCTCTCTAACACACACAGGTCTGACATTGCTAAGTGCATCCTGAGTCATACAGATCTGACTGAAAAATGCCTTAGTCCATTTGGTATAATGATTATGGAATTAGGAAACAACAAACATCACTTTTTCACTCTTTTCAGTAAAACTTTAACATGTGCTCAAAGCTGTTTGCCACACTAGAAACCACAGCCATGGGGAAAAAAAATAGTTAGGAATCATACCTAGTGCACAAATTTTGAAGAAAAAAAGGAACAGGAGAAGCTAAATCCCACACTTTGATGAGATTAGGATTTGGACTTGGGTGTAGGGGTGTAGTTTGGGGTGTTTATTTTAAGCAATATTTCTTCACTAGTCTGTCTGCAGTAGTTGTCCATCTTTCCTGTATTTCTTCAAATTTGTCAGTACAGCTTTGGTAACAGAGTGGCAAGAGATGAATCCTACAGCACACAGTGCCTCTGCCAGCACAGCACAAGACAAACACTCTTCTGTTGTATAAGGCTACACCAGCACAGTTAGAAATTGTCTTGGCCTGTTCTGTTATTATCACAATACATTACATACTCTTGCCTCCTTTTCCTTCCAGTCTCACAGCATTTTTCATTCCCAATTTCTCCTTTTTTAGTATTTCAACTTAGAGCTGCTTTAATCAGTTTGTTATCGGGAATTTCTCCCTAAAGCTGCATTTCAGTTTACTTTCCCATCTCTCTAGGGACTTTGTGATTTACCTTCTATTAATGGTAACAGCACAACCTTGTTCTACACATCATCTACAAAGAAGCTGACTTTCTGTTTTGACCTTCCCTTTTCATCAATGAATGGAAGTATTATATACATTTAACAGTGTTCACAAATGAATATCAGCGAAGAGTACAAATGCCAGTGGAACAGCAAATTCCCTTCCGCACAGAACTCCCTGAACACTGCTCCTGTGTTAAGTGCTCAAACGTGTACTTTGTCTCAAGTGAATTTCCTCACAGCAGTGATTTTTCTCCTTTTAATCTCTTCTTGAAACTTCACCTAGCAAAAACCTTGTACGTCAGCAGAACTGTAATGAACGGTTTCCACCTTTGATAGCCCTGTTATTCTGTTTGTTACTTAGTCTTTACAAGAGCAACAAACATGAGAGTCTTTACAAGAACAAAGGCAACTTCCCTTGAGTAGCTCAGCCACTTGCTCTTGTTGAGAACATGAATCAGTTTGCTCCCCAACCTTCTCACCAGTCAAAACACATTTTGAAATGCATATTTAAGTGGTACGAGTTTTACCACTTTCTTGTAAAAACAAGTGTACAATTGTTTCTAACATATCAACTCGCAGTAAAACCAGAACCAGTTTACACTTTTATTTTCTACTATTATGGGTAATAGAGGGGAACCCAACATGTGTACCTAAGGAGTTGTAATTTTCAGCACTGGAAGGAAAATAAAATCCATGAAAAGTCTCAAATCAATTTTTATTAAGATGTTACTCTGCCAATCTATGGCTTACTTCATGTACCCAGTGTGTTTTCTTGGTTGTTTCTCGAGGGGATGACAGCGCTGTCCCGCTGCAACACTCACCTGTCATTTTTACAGTCAGCATAACTGCACATAGGAAAAAAGAAGAAAACAATCTATCCTTTATGCTCATGGTATTTGTGATTCTAAACTGAATCACAGAAAGCAAAGTAGAAAATAGCTCTCTAAAGCAAATAGTGAAGCACAGAAACAGGTTGTTCTGCAGAGCTGTGAACCTTCTGTTAGCACAGGTCTTTTTAGAAGAAGTCAGAAAAGCAATGGTAAGGATTCACCTAAACAGAGCTGAGCCCGCACTGAACACATGACAATGGAATAGCAAATGTTGTTAAGTCTCACTCTTCAAGTCTGTTGGCACAACTGTGAAGAAAGTACAGGTTAATTTGTACCCTGCGACGTGTCTGCACAACTCTCAAGCATTCTAAAAGCCCATCCATCTATTTAATTTTGTACTGAATTCAGGCATTTATTAAAGATGAGTAAGGACATATTTTCAACAGAGTTAGTAGTAAGGCTGAAAATATCAGAACTTGATTCACTTTATAATTATTTTCTCAGCAAAGTCATTATCTTATATGTGATGACAATATCATGATTGAATTATTTTTGAGTTTACTGCTGCGAGTCTTACTTACTCCTAATCTTCACTGTCATTTGCTAAACCTGTCATTCACCACACCGAGAATGTGCCACCTTTCAGAGTCTTTAGATACATTAATATGGACACCATCAAATGCTGGGAAACAAAGTAACAAGTAATGGATACTACTCTTGGTTAAAATGAGCGTTGTACCTCCTACTGAAAGAGTTATGAAGGAAATAGAATGATTCAATTGTTAATGTCCTTTTTTACTTCCTGATGTGTAAGCTAGAGTAGCAGAGATCCAAAAGAAAAACACACGGTCAGTTCAGATACAAAAAAACCCCAAAAACCAAGAGGAGCAAACATTTACCCCTAAGTATAAATACAATGCCTATTTACACTGATGCACTGAAAATTAATGAAACGTTACAGGTATTATGGGGAAGATGGACTAACAGCACTGCTTTGAGCCCAGCATCTCAGGCACAATTTGGATAAACCACAAAGCCACGTAGTGGGAGTTACAGAAAGAGAAAACTCTTTCGAATTGCAGTGAAAAACAGCAAAATAAATCTATGGATTTACTTCATGAGAACAAGGCAGTAAGTACCTCTGAATGGAAGACAGTGTCCTCCTAATAAAGACAGAAGATACAAGATAGGATGTGTGACAGCAAAAAGCTTAGAAGCCAAAAACATAAATGCCAAGATTGTAGGTGAAATAGTTTGCTCAACACTTTAACGATTTATTGTTGGATGCTTTTATCTTCACATATTTACAGAATCCTCTCTCTGGGATGTCAAAGCCAAGATATTTCCCTCCCCATCCCATTCTCACACACACTGAGAGAGAAGGAAATGCTAATATTTACAAGAAGCACAGAGCTTTCATGTTACTTCCACCATGGTTCAGTAGCTATCTAAGAAGCCTAGCAATAAACAAAAAGTGGTTGTGTGGCTCATGTTATTGTTACAGTACAAGGGGTCAGGAATCATGCATGTGTTTTTTGGCATTTAGTCAAATCTACAGGACTATTATGGAAAGTTTATTTTCACTGGCTGCTTACACAAGTGACTACAGGTGGCAGAGACCAACACGCTTGGATCAGCACTTCTGAGCTACACAAAAAGTGACCTATGAAAGTAGGAAAGTAGTGCTAAATTAAGAACAAAAAAAGAACAAAAAGACTGCCTTTCACCAACGTGTAGCTGACTACAGTGAGCTCTATCAAAATGCTCAGAAAACAAGAGGGCCATTTCTTTCAAGAGCTTCTGACATATTCTCTAATTAGACTGTTGAAATCTTCAACAATTTTCACCTAAGTGGAGCTCTTGCACAGAGCACTATCACTGTGGAAGCAGTTAAAAAACCCAAAACAACAGAACAACCAACACAAGAGAAAAAACAAAACCACCACCACTTGAAAAAACCAACTTAGCTTTAAATAGAAAAAGAAATTATTGTCCCACATTTTAAACTGTGGCTTATTTGGCCAATTTAGCAATGAATTCAAGCATTTATAAAGAAGAAATACATCTTGTTTTTACAGAAAGGATACTATCAAAGCTCCAAGTGTCAAAATTTGACTAAATTTATAACACTCTTTTATCTCCAAAGTCAATAAAATCTACTTACAGGACTATTTGCAAGGAGTGCTTTAGCCAGGAAGACCAGTAAGAGTAACTCAACAAGAATGTCTGGCTAAAAACTAAGTACCATTATCAAATTCTGGGGATGATATAATTATTTTTTGAATAATTATGTACTGCTGTTAGTCTCCCTTCCTTCCTCCTCCAAGGTCAGGGGAAATAAAGCTTAATCAGAAGCCTACTTCCTTCAAAAGACTTGTGTTAAAAGAAAAGCAACTCATGAAACTGTCAGGAGATAGGAATGGGCAGATGAGCCATGCCACAAAATTAATATGGATGTTTTAAAAATAAGACTTCACTTACATCCAGTAAACTAAGTAATTTAATTATTTAGCAGTAGATTCATAGAGCAGCTGCTAAAAGCAAGGCTGCACCAGCATTTTTCTTGATAAAGAAGAGAGGAGTGGCACTGTACAACCTGGACTCCACCCTCGGTTTTAGAGTTCTGCTCTACAAGCAGCCACTTGTGGATTTTGGAGCTATCGAAGCAAACAACGCAGGCTATAATTTCTTCCAGAGAAAATGCTCTTACTGTCCCACTATCCCGAGCCTTGTGGAAAGACTGAATGGCTCAAGAAGGGGAGTCATCCCCCAGAACATCAGGTGTTGGGCCTCTCATTTTCCATGGTTGAGAGCCCACTGCTGCTTCCCATCTCTTCCCACTCGCTCACCTTTGCACAGTGCTCCCTCAGATCTTGCCTTCTTATCCCACACCCCTGAGCTGTCAGCAGCTGCCCACCTTCCTGCTTGCCTAACACCTCGTTTGCCCTCATCCAACAATATCTGACACTCACCCTCAGCCTGTAATTTGTACTCCTCTATCCCATATAAAACCATAACCTTCAATCTTGTTACACTCCTCATAGTCATTTTGTTTTCTTTCCAGTCATTAAAACTCCCACTTACTACAAAATTGTCACTCAACCCAGTTCCCCTCAACCCTTTAAGGAGCATTTCATTCCCTGTAAGTACCTTCATGCACCTGCTCTGCTCTTTGGCTTCTGTGACCTTCCCGAAAAGGCCCCCACTGTTCTTCACAGACTACCAAGTTCTCCAGTTGCGTCTCTTAACTATTTTGTCTCTATTTTCCATAATAAGATATGTACCAGTATTCCCATTATGGATCTCCAACATGACTCAACAGCAGTGAATGCACTATGAATTCATAGCAAAATTTCACCATGGTTTCCCCTGCTATAAATGTCTTATTTTTCCCTTTACCTCACAAAGGCTGCCTCCTCCAACTCCATAGTACCAGCAATTACAAATACACTGACTGCTCCCCACCTGCTACCTTAAGCCCCATCTTCTCGTACCAGATGGATATTCCTGACTTTTTCAAAGAGAAATCTAAAAAGATCTGACAGGACCTAGTTATCTGACACTCTAGGCAAGTAACCACACCTTCCATTATCTCCTGTACACCAATCTCCTAAACTAAGAACAATTTCAGGCCACACATTTCTCCTTTTCCAGTGGACGTTACAGTTTGATGCAGACATACTGACTTGGCCTCATATTTTCTTTCAATCAAAAAATCACAGAATGGTTTAGGTTGGAAGAAACTCTAAAGATCGTTTGGTTCCGACTCCTGCCATGGGCAGGAAGTCCTTCCACTACACCAGGTTCCTCAGGGCCCCATCCAGCCTGGCCTTGAACACTTCCAGGGATGGACATCCCCAGCTTCTCTGGGCAATTTGTTCCAGTGTCTCACCACTGTCAAAGGGAAGAGTTTCTTTCTAATATCTAATCTTAAGCTACGCTCTTTCAGTCTAAAGCCATTCCACCTTGTCCTGTCATTACACGGCCTTGTAAAAAGTCTTTCCCCAGCTTTCTTGTAGGCCCCTTTGGGTATTGGAAGGTGCTGTAAGATCTCCCCAGAGCCTTGTCTTCTCCAGGCTGAATACCATAAAGCTGCAGAGGATGTTTACAGAGTCCTAATTTCCTGTAAGAAACAATGCCAGAAGATGGGCAATTATTTGCACAAAGTCCTATCTAAGACAATTACTGTCACCTTTATGCATAGAGACCTTACAGGATCTCTAAGCTTCATTCTTCACTGCATCACACTCTGGTTAATCATCAAAACCAGTGCAGAAAAGGCACAAAGTTCTTATGGAAGAACACTTAATCTTGTACAGCCATAAGTGACACAATTTTCCACTACCAAGTTTCTTATGCATCCACATGAGTCCCCTTCTGTATTTTGGACGAAGCAACTCAGGGCTGCCTTATTTTGCTTCTTGCATAAACATAGGACTGAACCAATGAGGATGTATGATTGTAGTCTCTATCAGGTGGGGAAACAGAGCTCTCAAGAGTGACAAAACAAGTACAGTTATTTCTGATTTATATGTGAGGAATGCAAACACACAGAGACGGGGACTTCCAAAGAATCTACGGGATGAAATGCTCGGTGCATGCCAACTTCCTTATTCTGCTTACGACTTGGAAAACAAACTTCATACTTTGCAGTCTGACTATTTCTAATTTGAAGGCTACAGAGGAAAGGAAAAAAGCCTGGTAGCACACTGGATCTGTACACAGAACATCTCCCAGCTCGCTCAAGAGCAAAGCACCTGCACTTCTCCAGCTGCTTCCAAGTCAGCAGGTATAACACAGGAAAGACAGATCAAAGAGACTGTGCTGACAGCCGTCCAAAACAATGCACTCTGCAGCCAGGGCAATGAGCCAGAAAGGGAAAGCAAGCACAGGCCTTTACAGAGCGACATGGGGCTGGACCAAGAAAACCCACCAGGCTGAATGGTAGTGGCTCGACCATGCAAGATTTTGATGGCCTGACAGATGGACATAAATTTCTAAGATATCACACTAAGAGTTTTTTCCCCAGTCTGAAATAGAGTCTAGAGATGGGACAGGGAGCCAAGGACTTGTGAATTCTCATTCCCTCTCTGCCATAGGCTATTTCATAACCCTCAACTCCTGCACCTCAATATCCCACTATCTATTTCACCAAAGTACTGTGAAAATTACTGGAAATTTGTGGCAAGAGAAATAAAGATAGACACATATGAACTATTACAGCTAATACTTCATTTGTTATCAAGTGTTAACCTTTAGTGCTATGTAACATGCACATTTTTCCTGCATGAATTAATTTAACCCAAAATGATTAGAGCAGTAAGGAAAAGTTCATGATTCTTTATATGCTACATCTCCATTCTCCAAAATGCACGTCATTTTTGGAAAGTGTACTTTTCCATCCTTGCAAAGGGCTTAAAGGAAATAGTAAAATTATGTACTTCTCAAAGTAAATCACTGGCCACTCTATTTTAAATAATGATTACAAATGACTGTTGACAATAAAAACAGTTTTAAATTTTGAGGATACTGCTTACAGTTAGCCACATTCCCATCCTGATATGGTTTTAAATAAGGATTCAATATTGTTGAGGACTGGCTGTTGAAAAGGCTGTTCAGCAGTTTCAAGCCATGCTCATGAGCCTTCAGGACAGAGTAAACTCAAAGGAGATGATCTCTTAACCATTAAAAAACAGCCATTAGAATAAACACATTATAAATAAGTCTCTTACCTATGAGTATCCTATTCTTGGCAATGCCGTTCTTAACCTCATCGTTGATCAGGTCTGTAAGGCCCTGGCACATGGAATCGATGCTTTCAATGTGTTCAGGAACGTCATTACAGATCTTGTACCTGTCAAACCACACATTGGAAAAGGCTCCTTTCATAGGTGTATATGGCCTGGAGTGGTGGAAGAAAAGAAAACAAAAGATTAACCAATCATAAGATCAAAAGCCTTGAGCATATGTAATAAATAAAAAAAAAAATCAGTATATCCCCAGCAAAAGAGAGAATAAACCTCTTTGAGGTCTAACTCCTTTTACATCCAGTCACATTGCATTTCCTTGCATTCAAGTCATGGTCCTTCAAGAATGAAGCCAACATTTGGAAGCTATGTAAAATGCAATTTTCAGCCAGTTCAATGTTAACGTTGGTTAGGTCAGCTGAACATTTTAAATCTTAAGCCTGTCAAGAGGTTCTTAATCCTAAACAAAGTTAGGGTTGAAATCCACACTGGAATATGACAAACTGAAGTAACTTCTAAACCAGACAGCTTTGCAGGGGCTAACTTTATGGAATTCAATTGTCTAATTCTTGACAGAATTGACAGGGGATGAGTATTATGAACCTCTAGGTATTAAAAAAGCCTGCCAATTTTTCTTTTTGTCAAATAAATACAGCCATCCTCATCTTAATGGGGCAGGTATCTCATAAAAATAACTGAAAGAAATGCCATGTGCTTACTGGACTGGTGCACAAACAAGAGACATGATACTACCCACCATAATACTGTGTTGTCAGGATATTATTTTAAGTGCTTCAACAGGCTGCCCAAACCTTAGATAATCAAGAAACCTTCAATTCAAAGAAGCCTTTTCTTTGTTTTTAAATAAAGATGATTAATAGAGCCCTGAAATCCCAAGAAAGGTGATCTAATTGCCTTGCAATGGCTCTACAATATATTACAGAACATACTGCTATGAGATTGATCATCTCAAACAAAGCCCCTTGAAACCCTTATTTGCTGTGTTCAACCAGGGCAAATTCTTCATTTTTACTTAAGGTTAGATCAGATTACAATCATCGTCCACAAAAATACAGCTTTTGATACATTTCTGGATGGGAACACAGTGAAAATGCTAAAGTTGACTTCTGTGCTGTCCCTGGAATTTTTTCAATACTAGAATTAAACAAATCACAACTAACCTAAAATGCGAAAGCCACTAATTCAGTTATTCTTAATGAAGGAACAAATTCTGCCTTTATTAACACCAGAGAGGCTTCACATATGTAAACAGCTATTTCTAAACCAGTACTGCCACTAGGACGAGTGCTCAAGATAATACTATTTGCACTATTCAGTCATAAAAGTAAAACTGAGAGAACATAGGTTTTCTTCTGCCTGTTGTCACGAACAAAAAAAGTCTATGACTTAAAAGTTGGTAATAAAAATATACTGAAAGAGGCAACAAACAGCAACAGATAGGTACAAACAGACACACTACAGGTTCATCATTTTCAGCAGAGCTTCAGGGTACCTCAAATGTACTGTTATTGAAAGAGCCATACAATATGTGGTCAAGTGCCTTAAGTAACCCCTCATTTCCTTAATTCAAAACAAACTTATTATTTCCAAATTACAAATTATTTCCTTAATACAAACTGTAGACTTAAGCACCAGAATTTTAAAAACAGAGCTATTTTTTTTTTCAAGGTAGCCTTTACTTGTCTATTAAAAAGTTAACTCCTAAATTGAAGGAAATTCAGTGGAAATATCTTATATACCCAGCAACCTAAAGCTACATTTTAAAAACATTACTAAAAGGCATTTGCCTTTTTTATTGTCTTCTCTTGAGAATCCTGTCTCCAGGATTCTTCCCAAATCAATCGGTTAGCACCTAAGAAATAACACTACAAATATCTAATTCATAGAAGTCTATTTCTAAGAAGAGACATTCCAGTCAAACCTATCAAGAGTAGAATCAATGGAGATTCTGGAAGTCAGTTCGCCAGTGTGATGTACAACAGACTAAATGCCTCGGCAAATAGCATTTAATCCATGATTTTAGCTTCTCTCAAACACTTTTACATCAATCTTGGTTAAAATGCTTAGCAGCCAGAGCACTTCATTTTTTAGTAAAGTCAGAGTACCTAATATTTGTGTAAGAAAAGATGTGAAAGGTTTTAGTATTATTACAGCAGGTTGACCCAGGATTTATATGGTACAAAGATACATACATATATTGCATTACAGCAATTTACTTTTACATTATGTAAATATTAAAACAGGTTTCCCCACAACTAAATGACAAGATCATGCCATTTATAAACAGGTCAAAATTCATCATGAGATTATAATACTCAATCAGATGTTGAAACTCAGGATTTCTACTTGCTGCCTTTGCAAATTCTTCAGTAAGACAGATGAAAGACCAATGTCTTTTAAGCCCACAGGAAAAGACCCCCAAGCAAACAGATAAGTGGCTTTCAGCTGCCTCAAAAACATCCTTGCAAGCACTCTTGATTTCTCAGAAATGCATTAAAAATAACCTTTACATAAAGCTGAGAAGTAAGCGTCTTTTAATGGTTCACCCAACTGGCACATCTGTTTTAGTCATTCACCTTTTTCCTTAAATAATCCCTTTATTAGCTGGCACACTACAACTCAGACATTACCACGGTAAACAAATATGTTTGGCATGGAACCATCTGTACAGCTCCAAGAATACAGCACCAAATTTTTTCATACAATTAAACCACAAAAAAAAAAAAAAATCCCTATGTTACAGTGACATGAGAAGCTGGACTGAAATAGGCAGAAGCAAAAATTTACACAGTGGAGTGGAAACTCCATCCAACAAGATCAACATGGTCAGTTAAGGACAATGTCACACCAAATAATCAGCTTTAAGTTTGGATTTTTTTTGCTTTGTTAAGTTTAATCAAAACTCATGCCATTAGTCCATCTGTGCCTCACTTTCCTTCTTCTCTTTTAAAAATGATACTAGAAATAAAGCTCCGTGTCTCGAATACTGTGTGCTGTTGAAACCGGGAATGAAAATATATAGTCCCCCAAGTAGTGTGGGCATTTTTTCTAACTGAGTTTTAAAGGGGGTGTGTGCTTATGTTTCAATTGTTCTGGAGCACATAAAAGATTCAAATCCATATAAGAAAACAGGAATCAAGAACCCTCTCTCTGGGTATATCCAGCTTCCAAACTTGTATCCATTTTTAAGGGACAGTTGAAAGAAAGTTCAATTTGTATGAATTTCTCTCTTAACATTTAAAAGTCAGAACAGATGGCAAAGGAGACATGGCTAATATCAAACATCATTTAAGAAACTGCAGGCATTAGGAGGATTAGAATCTTTAAAATGCTTCCCAACATCCCCAAAGCACTCTAAATCATGTTTTCTGATTACTTTACAGCTCCGACTTGTAAGGGTGTCATTGTAGATCAATATACCTCTTGCATGAGATTGCAATCTCAAGAAGATCCTACACAATACTTCCAATGTCTTAAAAGGAAAATATATCCTGTAATATCTTTGTAAGTACTTATCATCCTTTTAATCTCAAATAGAAGTAATTTTCACTGTTGATTTCACTGCAAAGTTTCAAAGCAATACACATCATTCCAGATTTTAAAAACTCAAGATAAGTTAGCTTCTGCTAACCTGAGTTCTGTAGTAATGAAGAAAACATGATGAAAGTAGGTAGCAGCAATACCATCTATTTCCACCTTTCTGAAGCATGAATACATCCTCTAGACCTTCTTAATCATGTTTAGAATTGCACCAGCTAGTCTGAAATTATCTTAACAGAAGTGGAGAGCAACCAAATGATGCTACACAAGGTTCAAATTCAGATCTCAAACCACGGCAAATTCCACCTCCAAAATGATGCCATTAGCATAGTGATTCACATAAAACTACAGGTGGTTTTGTTCATTACCCAATAAATTACTGTCCCTATCCAACATTTTAAGTCAGAAGACAAGCCAGCAGTTCTAGCTGCTTTAAATAAGAGTAGAAGACAGCACATGGATAAATGGCAAATATTCTCCCCCCAGCTCTTTCTCCCGATGCAAGATTGTATCACTGCCTTCACGCTCAGCACTATGATGACCCTGCATTAGCAGACACATAAACCCAGACCACTGGCACTGGCTTCCAGGCTTCCAGACAGAACTTCCCAAAATGTCAGACAGAACTGGAAATTTATAGTGAAGTTGGGCTTCAAGATTGAAATAAAGACAAAGAAATCAAAAATCACTGAAATCCTCAATTTTTCTTGCTTCCCAAACCCATCTCCTCTCGGTTAGGAGACAGGGACTCTCCCAACTGTAATGCTGTCTTTTGGAAGACTATGCACGCCTCTGAGAAAATCTACAGGGCACACTACCACAGTTCTACATCGCTCTGGTGAGACTCCACCTGGAGAACCATAACCATAATTCTGGAATCTTCAGAACAGGAAAGACTTAGACCTGTTAGAGCAGGCCCAGAGGAGGGCCACAAAAATGATCAGAACACCTCTCCCACAAAGAAAGGCTGGGAGAGTTGGGTTTGTTCAGCCTAGAGGAGATAAGGCTCCAGGGAGACTTATTGCAGCCTTCCAGTACTTTAAGTGGCCTATAAGAAAGATGGAAACAAACTTTAGTGGGATCAGTTGCAATAGGACAAAGGGGAATCACTTTCAACTTAAAATGGTTGGATTTAGACAAGGAAGACTGTTTTTTATAATAAGGGTGCTGAAACACCCAGCACAGGTTGCACAGAGGTGGTAGATGCCCCACCCCTGGAAACATTTCATGTCAGGCTGGATGGGATTCCAAGCAACATGATCTAGTTGAAGATGTCCCTGTTCATTGTTGGGGGAGTTAAACTAGAGGAACTTGAAAGGCCCCTTCCAATCTCAAGAAGCAAGTCTTGGCTCTCTTAAAGCTGATGGCAGGTTTTTCAAATGTAAGCAAATTACTCCCTAATCCCAAATTCTCTCATAGCATAATGTCACTGCTGAATTTCAGTACTACATTTCAATAGAAAATTTAGGTCAAAATTCTGCTTTTTAATTCCCCCTGTCTCTTGAAGCAGAAAGCAAGTTTTAAAAGAAATGGGGAGGAAAGCAGAGAATCCAGCTAGCCAAATAAGAAGTATAAATTGGAAACTCTAGTCCAAGGTACATCTTATGTTAAAACTGAGGGTGAACATATCTTAACAATGAAGCTTTGTGGTATGGCAACAGAGCATATGATGTGTCCAAAATTCAAACAGCTTTAACTTAGAACTATACTTAAAAAAAAAAAAATCCAAAAGGAAGGCAAGAGTCATCTCCATGAGGAGCAATTTTGGCTGTTCTCCAGAAAAGGCTGTGCCTGTTCACTCAACCACACGCAAATGCTTTTGATAGAGCTGTTCTGGATGCACATTGTCTGAAATGAGAGCTGACTGAGCCGGTACAGAATGGTTACCTGAAGAAATACTATGCTGACAGCTTTTGTTACTTGAGACAAATCTTATTCATTCAAGACAAGGGGATCTGCGATAGAATCTGGCATAAAACTCAGTGGGAGAAATTAAGCTTGTTTCTGTTTCTTTGTTTCTGTTGGTTTGCTGGGTTGGTTTTGTTGTTTAGGGGGTATTTTTTTGGAGAGGGTAGTGTAAATTGAGGGGATTGGTACTAATCAGAGAACAGCAATAACTTTATGGTTGAAAAGACCATAAAAGACCTTTAATACACATTGCCAGTTCCTCAGCAACCAACTAATAGTGGCTGCTTCATACATTCACTGAAAGGAAGTGGCAAGAGGCAAACCAGGGTCCAATCTGCATCAGTTCTCCATTATGGGGTCTGAAAGGCACTCTGGGATTCAAAGTGGCATCTTTCACAAGCTGGTGGCAAACAACACTTAGGATGGATGAATGACACTAGCTAAGCACAGAAACCCTTGAAAAGACTATAAAGCAAGAGCACGGAATAGCACATAACTTAGAAATCCACAACAGCTTGCTGGAAGGGTGATTTAAAAAACCACTGTCTCCAATTCTTCTGTACTGGAAAAGGGTTGAGAGAAGAAAAACAAGAGGAAGGATGCCTAAGAGCACAATGTAGTAAAAGGGATTAGAAATCCAAGATTATTTCCATGATATTCTAATTTGTTTTCCCCAAGCATGACTACAGTTATCTCTGACAAGTGTTTACTGCATTCCATGTGCTATTTAGCATCTGATGTAAGCATTAGATATATGCACATCCATAAAGTTTTCCTCACCTAATTCCAGAGCAGAAATAAAAGGAAAATACAAAGTTTATCCAAGCATGCTTCGAGCATCATTATTCAGAACACGTTGAATTTCTACTTAAAGGAGGTGAAAGAACCACCCCGTGACACCAACCCAAACCTTTTCCATTTCTCCCTCAAGCTCCCACCTTTAAAAAAGACTCCTTTGTGTTAAAGTTATGAATGAGGTTAGGGCTTACAAAAGTCAAGGATTAATAACATTTGCTTGAGCCAAAAACAGTATGATAGGCACTGTGCATGCTCCCCTCCAATCCATCTCAAGTCCGAGCTGCAGTACCCCTGCTGCTTTTCCAATCCGAGGCCTCTCACAGGCAGAGGCTGCCAGTGGAGCTGAGTGGTGCCAAACTGTCTGGTGGTTTTGTGATAGAGCCAGATGGAGACTATGGTGAGATGAAGCTCATTTCCACCCACAAGCTCAGCAGAGATGTGAATTTAGGTGAAAAGATGGAGTACTGGGCCTTTTAGTCCTTACCAACCACATAAAGATAATGGATATTAGAATAAATTGGGAAAAAAACCCCATCTAGACAACAAGTTCAGCACAGAGACTTACAATCCACAGAAAGGTTTGTTGAGTGAATGTCAAAAAGATCCAAAAATAGCCAAAGTAGTATTTATAGTTGATTTTCTGACTTGAAAAAAGAGAAAGGACTGTCAGAATGGAATGCAAGACAACGCAAAGAATCTTTGGCCTAGATTTTTTCAGGGAATTATAGAAGGCAAGGTATATGTATTAAAACAAGCAGAGCCTAAATGGTTTTAAATTTACCACGTTAGCTCCTGCAATGCCAATTTAAACTATCACTTTCTATTAAAAAAAAAAAAGGTTAAATTGGGTGGTATTCCGTTCTGATTTAGAAACTCAATAGAAACCTAATGTTTAAGTCACAGTTGTAGCAGCTGAAACAGTATTTAAAGTTGTAGCCATCCTGACCCAAATAAAAAAGGAAAAAGGAAACCCTTTCCTTTAAAACTATTAGTGTAGACGTGGCTTTAGGGATTGCATCAGCTACTAGGGCTCCAATTTGAGCTTGTTTTTTTTAAAGATATATATTAGCATTACAATGGAGAGAAAATAGAATTCTGTTGTGTTTAACAAGTTTAATCTATGTGCAGAAGCTCTTATCTTGAAAGAAAGCTAGATACAGTTAAAACAAGTTCTGTATTAATTTTTAAGTATCCCAGTAGACTACATTACAGAGAAAAAACCAAAACCAAGCAATGTGTAAAATTTTTAATTTGTAAAGGAAAAATTGCATACCCCAGGTACAAGCATTTAATTTCCAAACATATTCCAAATTTAGATGTCACTACTCTCACTACATCACACCAAGCCCTCAAATCCACATATATTTTCCATTTTTATCTAAGCCTGCTTTTTACCATATGTACTTTACTTAGTATTTTTACAAGTTTTTCTTTTTTAACTGTAAATTTCACTACCTACATTCTGTTATTTTTGCTCAGGAAACAACCAAATATGAGACTCATTGCACTTTCCAATGTGATGGGGGATAAGTGAGACAAAATGCTGCAAACACTGCCTGTCCAGGGGACATCAGGCAATTGCTCTCTGTACAAACCCTGAATATTATAAAAATTATTAAAGAAAAGTACATCTTTTTTTAAAAAGTAAGTGTGACTTTTTACAAAGACCTATGGAGAAGAGTAAAAAACAGTTTTATAAAATGTAGTTCAGTAACATTCCATTGCTTTTACCCATAATCCTCTCTAGTGTTTGCCGAAATCAATGCTAGTGAAGCCAAAGAACATATTTCAGAACTCTTCCCGATTATATGCTGGACTGGCTTTCCAAAATAATTTTCAAATACATTGACTCTTGAATCAAAACATGTCTGAACATGTTAAAAATATGCATGTTTCAGCACCTGGGATAAAATCTAAACAAAACACAAATATAACCCAAATCCATCCTCCACAAAAAAAAAAAAAAAATTCAATGTTGTGTTGAAAAATGTGAATTCCCCTGCTTTTCAAAACTCTGTTGAATAGAGATGAAGAACGTATAAGACCATATCTGTGGATCTATCAGCAGAATAATATCCATCAAAAATGTGAGGAGGTATTCCTGACCTGCAGTTTATCCTGCCAAAGCCCCCAGCTTTGCAGTTATACCATCAAACCTGCTTTTACTGGCATAACTACTTTGACAGAGAACATTCAATGTGCATGTGCAAAGTTATCCTGGAAAAGACAGGAGCTTAGAGTATGAAGTACATCCACTTTAACAGTATTTTGCCAGAGGAGCACATCAGCCAATCCTAGGAGGGTGTTGCCAAGCTTCAAGCTTTTCTTTGATTTCATCATCAGCACAAGAACCTGCAGGCAAGTTTTACACTGACAGCGCAGTGGCAGGTTAGAGACCCACAGAGGCTCTCTCACAGCAGCCTGACTTTCAGCCAGCACATTACTCAGACTCTATGTGAGCAAAGAACCTGGTTTCAGAATCATTCCAGCAGATCTGCAAGCCCATAACCACCCAGCAATAGGTCTCATTAACAAGGATGCTGAACTCCTCCCCTGGTGCCAGAAACATTTTGAATTCTTATCAAAACATATCCACAGATATATATATATACACATACATAAAACCAACATATATATTCAAGTTTAATTACTTTAATGCCTGCCATTCAAGTTTGGAAGTTCTAGGCCTTGCTTTTATTTTCTGTGAAAGAAAGGAAGGCAACTGTTACAAAACCATTTCAAAAAAGCATAGTGTGGCTTGTTCTTGAATACCAAAACAATATGAAATAGATCTGTAAATGCTTTGTTATTGTGGTTTCAACCAATGACATGTATCATCACAAACTTCACTTCAGCATTGCTGCAAACAGGGGCAAACACTGCTGCACTTAGGAGCATCTGTTTTATTTTACTGTGTCAGCTAGGGCTGTTTATCAGCAACAGAGGGCTCTCCACAAGAGTACTTTTCCAGTCAAGACAAACTGTGTGGGTATTTTATATTCTTTGAATATACAACTTTTCTGTTTTGCTAAAAGCCACTTCTGAATCAACTCATGCATGACTCTACCTGCTCTAGAAAAGAACAAGAGTAACCTCAACTTAAAAAAGAAAAAAAGAGAGTAAAATAAACTGTTTATTCACATCTTTTAATTACAACAGTACCTTTCTTCCCATCTGTTTACCAAAGTACTGAAATTCGAAGTCTGAAGATAAAAACAAATTCCTTCATTTGAGTCAGGAGATCTTGCTCATTAATTATTCATACATAGTTTGCATCTGTAGTTACCCAAAGAAACCAGAACAAATGAGAAAAGGACTGGACCTCAGAAGTGCAGTGGGATGGAAAAGTGAAGCACCAGCCCAGCAGATGCGGTCTGAGGTGCTCTGGCTGCATACAGCATAGGGAGAAAAATCATTTCCCGGGGTAGCAACTCCTGCAGCATTTCGCCAGTATCTGGTGTGTTGATAGGGAAGCAGTGGGGCCCATCAGCATGTGTGGTGTGCCACTGATAACTGTAGCATCACTTCAGCCTGTCACCAGCGAAGTAACGAGCACATTATTTACAGAAAATGGTATTCACTCCCTGCTCACCCAGAACACGCTGCTTCAAAGGCTTCCACTTATGGGCTTGATTTTTCTGTAACACAGTGAGTACATTCACACTGCAATCTCTCAGTTGCTTTTCCTGCCTAAGTAGGCCATAAAAAATACATGGTCAAGGAAAAGGGTTTTTTTTTTCATGTATTAGTGAGTGCCAGACAAAATCTGCTATTATACTTGTTTATACCCTCCAAGAATTTTTTTTCTGACTTTGAAACCTCTGTACTTTAAAAGTCTGTGTCACAATTTCCTTTTCTGTTCAGCATTCATCCACACTTATGCACAAATTCAGAAAGAAACTTAACCTCATTACCTTTCAAGGAAACATTTTCCTAACTTAGAGCCACTGACACCTTAAAAAAACCAGTATTAACAAAAATTAAACACCTCTGAAATTTAGTATTATATATTTATTATATGTTACATACATAGGAGATGTAATTAATTATATATTATATATTTAATATTATCTTTGGATAGGTAAGTATGAGGGTAGGTGTCCAACATTTAGCCTCTTGATTTGACTTCATAAACTTTCAAATTCCTACAGGACAAAATTTTTTGTCTGTATTCCATCTACTACTGAACACACAATGTCTTTTAACAATAAGACTAGAGCTTACAGCAAATGTTGAACTCAGTTACCCTTGAAATAGCTGGGCCAGGATTGAAACAAGAAATAATGTGCATTTTTAAATTCCCAGCCCTTTCTCCAAGAGCTGAGGATCTTTGACATCCTACTTGCCAAAAAGAGCGATCACCTTCAGAACTGAAACCTGGCATTAAATACAACCCAATATTTTAATGGTTAATATATGGGAGTTATTATAGGTAGGATTGTGATTGGGATCATGACTCCATAACACCACTACAACCCACGTTGCAGTATCGTCTTCTATTTATATGAAGGAGATGGAAAGCTACTATGAGGACAACACCCAAATTTCAGCTAGAAGCTGTGACTTCTATGAACCATTTAGAGTCTTAACCACTTAAAATCACAGCTCCTGGATGCTCCTGGAAGCATGGTTGAGCTTCAGTTTTGTCAAAAAGCATATACATGAGAAAGAAGAAGAAATTGTTACAACAGTCTGTACCAATATTCAGAGAGTATTTTACAGTTCTGGAACACAGTAATTTAATCCTACAGTTACAATATATCAAATGATACCTGGCAGGAGCCGTTGGGTAAATTACTTTTATATGTTGGAATGCCATGTCTTGATTCAAAATTTGTTTTATCCATGCTCTTGCTCCTTGGCCAGTATCACCTGTATCACACAGAAGAGTACAACAAGAATTATTCTGTGCATTTAGCAAGACAATTATATAATGTCAAATATACTTCAGATTGACTTAATTTAAGATCATGAAGTTAAGACACTAAAATGCTGAAAAAGAAGTTTCTAGAACAACTTCAGTCCCCTTTCCAATGGACTCAAAACTCCCTAGAAAAAGACTACTTAAGAGATCCTACAACATAAGTTTAATCAATACTTCACTACATTCAATGACTTAAGTATCTCCCAAGCAGACACAATGCCTTATCCTTTACTTACAGTCTTCCTTATTTGCTGATAAGTGATAAACAAAAATCTTGATGAACATCTTAAAAAGTGAGATAAAATAACTGTTGCTCCCCTTAGAAAAGATAATTACCTTTACCAGAGAATTATATGTTAACCCACTTCAGAACCTAGTAAAAAAGACCTTCACATCTAATTATGCTAACTCTGTACATTGGCTTTAAGAGAAAAACACAATTTGTAAAGAGACAGGTCCAGTTAATATATCTAGCGGACTCTTAAAAAAACCTTAATCACACAGTTCTGTTTGAAAACTAGTTGAGATCCACTCCCAATCTGGTTTTTTTCCTAGTCTTACCAACTCAGCCTACAGCCAAAACCCCTGCAGACTGAAGAGCTATGAACAGGATGAATTCTTCTGCAGACAGCATACGCTCCTTTTAAACAAATACACATATATACACCAGTTTCTCCAGCTTGTCTTTGCATCACTGGTATCTTCAGCCATAACTTCACTGCCACCCCTCTGAAGAGCAGGCACACACAAGTCCTCAGTATCATACAGTACTTCAACCTTGAGGACACCAGTCCATCAAGGAATACAATTTATGGTAAGAAGGATGTTCAACTTAAAAAATTTAGTGGGGGCTCAGCAAAGTGGAATTTCACTACTGCCACTCATGCCATAGGACTTCAGTCTTGCTTGAAGTTGAGGTTCTCACATATTATCAATTCAAATTGCTAATATTCTCTATTACTTTAGCTCAAGTTGTTTGGTTTGACTTTAGAACTCACTCCATTATTTTCAATAAAATGGCCAAACCGAAAGAAAAAAAATATCACTGTCCTCAGCCAGGCTTACTGCCACATTATCTGAACACTGTCACATGAATATACCAATCCATTGTTAAAGTTATTGTAATTCCCCAATGAAGAAAATCTGCTCTTGCTTTAGGACTCTAACAAAATTCAGTGGTTTTTATTTACACACACAATTAATGTGTCTTCAGAATTAAAACAGAAGGCAAGAAGGATTCAAACCCAGCAATTTTTTTCCTGTTAAGCACAATTAGCATAACTAGAACTAACTGTTCTCTGACCTAAACACTCCACGTGACAAATAACAAACAGGGTTCCAAAACTGACACAAATCTTATCCTGTGCTAAGTTAAACAGTAAAATCAAAGTTACCTCCTTAACTGGATGTTTCAGAACACATTCTCACAAGCACTCTGCTTATGCAAGTAGTATGGTCTGAAGTCCAAACACACCTCTGATTCTTCACAGACACTCTTGATGTACAAGGGTTTCCTCAAGGCTGCTGTCACCCCACTTATAAACAACGTATCTTACATTTTTTCCCCTATATAGTCTTTTTTTTTTTCAGTTAAAAAGCCAAGGTCTAGGCCTTGCAAATACATGCACAGAATGAACCCTCAGGTAAGTTGACCAACTATCTGAATGATTACAGAATAGGGACTTAGGTCTTTACAAACTCCTTAATGATGTAGGATAAATCATTATTCTATTATTTATTCCCATCTCTCTTAAACTTCGCAAAGATCTAGAGAAACATTTACTGTTATTGAACACAGCTTGTCTATGAAATGGTCACAGAAACTCAGAGAAAATCTAAGTATGCCCTTCTGTGTGTCAAGAACTGTCATGGTCCAAATGCTATTCAAACACGAGCACTTATATGCTCAGATAATGTAGTCTGATTTCCTAAGAACAGAACTTGAAGGAGAGCAAGAAAGAGAGGAGACCGTGACATCAAACAAACACCAACAAACCTCCTGAAATGTGAAGTCTTTCAGGCTCTTCTGAAATTTTAACATTTTATGTTCTTCCGAACACTACAAAAAGCAGCAAATGATGGGCGATTCTGCTTTGAGTCAGTTTACACACTGAAAAAGACTGATGGCAGCTATATTATCTTTTTCTCCCTCCTGAAGTAAAATATGGATTTCTTCCCTTTCAAATATAGCTTGAATTTTCAAGTTTTCTTTCTGTGCAAAGTTTAAATTTAACAACATGTAACATGTAGATTGGATATTAGGAAAAACTTATTCACCAAAAGGGCTTTCAAGCACTGGAACAGGCTGCCCAGGAAAGTCACTGAGTCACCGTCCCTGGAGGTATTTAAAAGATGTGTAGATGTGGCACTTAAGGACATGGTTTAGTGGTGGACTTGGCAGTGTTTGGTTAACGGTTGGACTCGATGTTCTAAAAGGTCTTTTCCAGCCTATGATTCTGTGCTCGTTACAACATGCAAAGTTGCAATCCTCAGCCTAAAAAGCTATTACATACTTGCTATGTCCATTTGCCTTCCTTGCCAAGCTACCAAATGGAACCTCTACCTAAATCGGATGTAGAGTACACCAGGATTTTTCTAGTATTTTTCTGTACCATTTTGCATTTATATTCTTGTTATAGTTTGTCTAGAGCAAGCATTATGAACAAAATGGATTCATGCCATTTGACTGCCACTTTCCATCACAAGTGCTGTACAAAGGTTTACGACTCAGGTTTACAGGCCAGCCCACGGCAACAGCACTGTGGCTACTTCTGTTTTAAATTCTATTCTGTGGAACTCTTAGAAACCAAATAAAACCACCCCATTACAAACACTATGAACAAAATCATATAAAAAAAAAGAAAAATTGTAGACTACTTTAACCACATGTGGAATCAACCTCTAACCATAATCTTCCCTTACTCCTCCAATATTAGAGAATATTATTTCCTCAAGCATTAAAGCACGAGCATTAACGGAGAACTGAACACAAACTCTTTCACTTTCATTCTTTTACTCACAGAATTTTTAAAAAGCAAAATTAAACTAGATTATAAAAATGAAACTAATTTATTAAGGACACATATCTTCGTTAAACTGAACAGAAGCATCAGCTAAAAGCAAAAGTAAGCAAAAGACAGGGAGTGTTGAGCATGTTGCCATATGCACATGGGCAGCTCAACAGCATTGATTCCTAAGGCCTTGATCTAATAAAGACCTAAGATTACTGGGGTTTTTTCTTTTTTTCTTTGCTTTTTTTTTTTAATGTCATGTGGACTTTGTTGTTGTTATTCAGCTCTTTAGCAGTAACGTTTACGGAAAAAAACCAACCAAACATACGCTCCCTTCCTGCCCTCAGCCCAGTCACTGATGTAGGTACGTCCCCCTGCAGAGGGTTGCCATGAAGCCAGTCTGGACAGGGACAGGGCCCTTCGAACAGCCAGAAGTCTGTCAAACCACACTGGCTTTTAAAAGGTTACAACAATACTCTCACGCCGATCCTAAAACAGCAAGAGCCACTTCAATTGTGCAAATCATCTTTTGCACGTGGCTACCCTCTGAGAGGTGCAGTTTAGGGAGTAACAGGACTCGAGGAAGCGGTATGAAGTGTAAGGTCGAGTAT
This sequence comes from Oriolus oriolus, assembly GCA_013400235.1. Lineage (NCBI taxonomy): Eukaryota > Metazoa > Chordata > Aves > Passeriformes > Corvidae > Oriolus > Oriolus oriolus. The sequence goes on along the minus strand of VXBT01013448.1, from coordinate 493,632 downwards.
CAGGAAAAGGTTTTTCACCCACAGGGTGGCTGGGCTCTGGAACAGGCTCCCCAGGGCAGTGGTCACAGCACCAAACCTGACAAGAAGCGTTTGGACAATGCTCTCAGGCACACGGTGTGACTGCCGGGGTGTCCTGTGCAGGGCCAGGGGTTAGACCGTCATGATCCTGATGTGCCCCTTCCAACTGAGCATGTTCTGTGATCTCCTGGAACGCGTGTGTTCTCATGGAAGCCGGGCTGGTGTGAGCCGGCGCCGGCACTGTGGGACCCTCTCCGGGCACCCGCACACGGCTCTGCCGCCCACCGCCGCCTCCTCCTTCCCGGCCTGAGGAGGGCAGAGCCGCGGGGACATGGTCACCTCAAAGCCCTTGCCCAGGCCTGGCGGCTGCCGCGGCCACCCCGTCCCGCCGCCCCCCTCCCGCAGCACCGTAGGGCCGACCCTGCCCGCTCCCCGGAGCGCCCCGTCCCCACGGGCAGCGGGGAGAGAAGGGAGGGAAAGGAGGCACCTGAGCCGTGCAGGAAGATGAGGGAGGCGGTGTGCCTGCCCGCGGGGGACACCACGCTCCGCTGCAGCGCTGCGGGCGCCGCCATACTCAGCACTCTCCTCCTCCGGGCCGGCCCTGCCGGTTCCGGGCTTGCTGGCGCCCTGTCTCCGCCCCCGGCGCCTCACCGAGCTAGGGAAGTTCTGGCTCTTTACGCTGCGCTCGGTTAACAAGGCTTGCTTACAGGCAGCGCGGGCTCTGCAGACGCCGTGTTTAGCAGTGCGCTGTGGCAGGGCACGGCCCGCCCCTTTGGTGCTGCCACACGTGTGCGGGCCGGCGTCGGGCTGCAGCTGGCCAGGAGCAGCCCTTCGAGGGCAAGGTCCGGCTGCGGGAGAGCCGAGGGGAGCCGGGTGGCACTGGTGGCTCCTTCGAGGCACTTCAGAGAGTGAAGGGCCTGCACGGAGCACCATGAAAAAGGTCCCGCAGACATCTGAGGGCTTGTGCGACCTTAATCCATGTCTAAGCACGACTATTCCGATGCTCTTGCTAGTTTCTACCGAACTGCCAGAAGGGGATAAGGAGTAGGGGCTTACTTCTGCACTCTTAGGTAACTTATACACGTTCAAGGTCACAATTTTATTTTTTTCCCCTCTAGTGCTGTGCAGATTAGCCACCTGCCTTAGCGCTTTGAGGTCTGCGACAGTGGGACAGGGATGGCCGGCCATAAACCGCGCTGTTGCCATTTCGCTGGCCAGGTGCAGCGCGACCCGGGGTGAGCAGCGAGTGAACGGATTAGTTTTGCAGTTCATCACAACTCGTTTTGGCAAGCCATGGGGGCGCACCTGTTAGTTCTTAAAAATGTAATGAAACCCTAGCCTCTTGAGGTAGCACGTTATTACCTTCAGAATGGCCTGTGGGTTAAGTAGATGAAACATCACCGTGTGTGTAGTATGAGGAGCGTGCTGTGCTTGTATTTCTGTTCGAATTACTGTCCCGACCACTCTATTCCTATTTATTTAGGCCATGAAATCTTAGGGCGCTGGTTAAATGTAGACTGACAAACAGCATGTTATTTTGCTCCTTTAGAGTGCATGCAGCTGTATTTTTAATATACCAGAAAGCCTTCTGCAGTGAGTCCAAGAGGTAACGAGATGGAAAAAAATCTGATAGTTGGGGAAATTAATAAATTGCGTGGCAGAAAGGGATGAAAGGTATATCTACATTTTCTATAGTGTCAGTAGTCCAGCCGAAGAATACAAAATCTCAGCAATGTCGTGCCGAAATGAACAAGTCAGTATTGATGGTGTTTAGTAGCTAAGACACTCCTCTTTTCCTTTGATTTTCAGTATACAAAAATAATTGTGGTATTTGAGCCATTAAGGCTCATTTTTTTTATTAGCTTAGAAGGAAAATTTAATTGTTTTTATTATAGGACATAATCTCTCATTTAATTAGGCTTATTTGCAATATTTTAATTTATCTTGCCATCTTTCATGAGCAGTATCATTTTTTGAGGGTTATTATATGTGAAGAGTTACTGAACAAAGGTACATCAGTGATGTGTGGCTTTGGACAAACTCTTCTGCACAGTTATGGCAACAAACCACGATCAAGTTTTTTTAAATCTTATGAATTGTCATTCCCTGCCTCTGAGTTACAAGCTTGGAGGTACAAGAGTTCTTTGTGCCAACAAATAAAGCTTGATGCCAGGAACAAAACAAAGAATAAAATATCATGCCATGCAAAAGTAGTACTCAAGGTTTGGAGGATTTTGTGTGTTGTTTTTTTGGTTTTTTATTAAAGAGAAACAGTCAAGGCATAGGATTTATCCTTTTTTTTTCTGTCAGAAAACAAAGAGCTAACTTCATCTTCCCCTGAACAGAGAGGGCTACAGGGCTGACTTCAGGCAAAAAACTAATAATTTTTAAAAAAAGGACAAAATAGATAGCTACATAGAAACTTGGGAGAGAATAAGAGTTCTGAACAAACATAAACTGAAAAGTGCTGTGTTACAATTTGAATAACAACAAATTTACTGTAATAGCATTTATATTTGAGGAAAATGTTTTCTTGGGCTGTTTTTGAAGTGCATGAATTATGTTGAATGTTAATGATACTAAATGGCATTTAATGATTAATGAAATTTAATTAAATTTAAAAAAACAAAACCCAACCCCACAGCAAAAAACCCTTCGTACTGTAATGGGTCAGAATCAAGTTCTCAGACTTGGCCAGTACATGATTCTGTTGTTTCTGGGACTTTTCTGTTGTTAGAGGAATAAGAGTTCCCTTCCCTGCCAGTTTTGCCCTCTACCTAAAGGTGGGGAAGGACGAAACATGCCTGGAGTAAGAACAAGAAAAGGGTTATAACTGTTTTCCTGGGCCGAAGCTGTAAAGCCTATGAAGCAGAGAGATGTAACCCATGGAAATCATGGCTGCTCCAAAAACCTAGCCTTGCTAACTGAAAGTAGTCTTCTGAATGAATTAATAGTATGTTAATAACTGTAGAAGATTATAGGCAATATGGAAATACCTTGCAAATTTTGTTAAACTAACATATGCTTAAGTTCTAATGCTTATGGTGTTTTACAAGTCTTTCACTCCTGACATGTAACATCTCCGAAAGGAATTTATTACATTTCACAGCGTTAATAAAATGTAATCCCACACCCTTAAAAACATACTCTGTTGTAATTGCTTCTCTTTTTATTTTTTTTCTGATCTTAATGAAATAAATGGATTACATAGTGACTTAAATGTGAAATAAATATTGAAATGTAAGTATGTGGCCATATTTAAATTTTCCAAAGAAAGTAAATGTTAAGTGTAAGCTTTGTTTTGTTCCTTAGGATAGGCCCTTGCTCAAAGTGCTCGCTGATTCTGTTCTCTCATGCTGACTCTACTCAGAAAAAACCAGAAGACTTTAATTTACTTGCAAGCATGTTGATGCTTTTTCTCATTTAAAATGGCTTTTCACTTTAAAATTGACTTTAGCTGAAAGCAGTATGTTGCAGAGTAATTTTTATGTTAAGCATGTGTACATATATAACATCCAGAAACACTGCTGTACGTGCAGAGCTAAGGCTCCTGCACCTGATATTGAAAAACAGTTTTCAGGTATTGTATGGTTACTGTTGGATTTTTTAGTAGGTGAGTTAATCCACAGATGTTTCATTGGTGATTACAAAGAGTTATGTCTGTTTCCTAATTGATTATATTACTATGTAATTATTATATGTCTGGGTGATTTTGACAGAAGCAGGGATTTTGGTGTGGAAATAAAAATATCAACTATTTGAAACTTTGCACATCCTTGCTTTATGTCTTTCTCAGTATCGTGGCATTACCATCATCACCACATCAGAAGATGGCATAATTGAGTGACGGTGTTCTATACTTGTTTTCTTCATTATTGAGCGTTAAAATTAAATGCTAAATTTGACTCTTTTGTATGTTTCTTCCCTCTCCTACACTTCTTCCAGGGCTCAAGGGTCTATTTTGTAGACCTTCATGCCAGTTACTGTGGTCTGATAAAAACAAGAAACTGTCCTCTAATTTGCAGGTGGTTTCATGTATTGGAACTCAATGGCCGTGCTTTGACGTAGCATTAATATTTTTATGTTTCTGCTTTCATTATTTATTTCATTATTTCATCATTTATTCCGAAAAGTTCTTGTGAAGAGCTGTCTGCACAACTGCCACAGTAGAGGTAGGAAGTGCCACAGAAATTTCTGTTCAGGCACACAACCTAGTGGTCCATTTATCATGCAAAGCTTGGCTCTCACCAAGCCAAACAAAAAATGTATTTCCATTCATACTTTTTAGTGGAACAGTTGAGTCTTTAGCAAATGATCAACTTTCAAAATATGTAGATTTTGAAAAGTTGTTTTCTGTCCTGTCAGAAGTATGTTTTGGGGCTGCATTCTGCTGTTCCTTAGTAGAAGAAAAAAGACCCCTGGCTAGGTTACATCAATAATATTGTGCATCATATGTATGATTTAGTGTGGAGTTGGGTAAGGGAAATCAGTCTGCAAGAGAAAAGCAAACATGAATGCTGTCTGGCAACATGGGATCTTGACCCAGTGTTTCTAGTTACCAGAGCAAGGTAAACAAGTAATAAATAAACAGATCATGTTCTTTTTGGCCCAAGAGACAACCAGTGTTTAGGATCTTGTGAGACAATTTTGCTAGCAGGAGTCAGATATTTACTGCATGCCATCCAATTTGTTGAAAAACAAATGAAGGCTCTGTCCCAGGGACCACAGGAGGCAGTTCCCTTCTTCAGGAATCTGAGCCTGCACCTATCCAACAAGCTGCCAAAACAAATCCAGGCTTGGCTATGTTTCTGATGCCTGTGTGTTTCTTCTGCTTGTTCTTCGCAGCAGAAACTATTTCTAGTCATTTGGATGTCCACTCAGCTGCTTCATCTGCAGGCACCTTCCAGGCAAGCTCCTTGGCCCGTCTTGTTCAGCGTGCTGTAGCCTGGAGGGATGTTCCTCGATGCAGAACTCCCCAAAGAATTTCACAAACATGCTCAGGGCTTACCAAAATCATACTAACAGTATTCTCAGCGAATAATGAAGCTGCTTTCTATTAATATGTGGACTAGTGGTGTCTGCCTTTTTTATTCAGTATGTTGGTGTGACTGGTTTTGCATGGATTTGACAGTTGCTAGCAGAGCTGCTTTATGTATCACACAGTATTTCAAACATTCTCTTCCTGGGTAGTGAACTCACCTGAGCTTGGGAGATCTGCAGAAGATCAGAGTGCTGTGGAAGGATTTGGCTCCATTGGGAATGAAAGATCCTTCATCAATATAATTTGCTTATGTGGCAAGTTGGTTACACCTCATGATTTTGTTGTGCTTTGGTATTTCTCTCGAGGACCAGTGTTCTTGCATATATGTTGCTGAATATGAATCTCAGGTTCTTGTTGCTTTAAAAGGACATAGGCACTATAAATGGAGAAAAAAGCTGTGAAAACATGAACCTTAAAATCCAGACATGCATGAAAATACTCCCAAGATTGCTATTTTAAAATTCTTACAATTTGCATTCAATTTTTAAAGTTCTGATTTACGACATAGAAATTATTGAAATTAATAGGAACATTCTAGCGAGGTTTCTGCACTGGAGTTTGTAAATGAGTGTGCCCAGAGCTGTGCTGCCCCTTTCTTCTTTCATATGTACGTGAATCGAGCATATTGAACATGCCACACTCTCAAAATAACATAGCTGTGCTAGCAAGCTCTCCCATTTTCTCCGTAGAAATAGAATCTATCCAACTGAAGTGTCTTGTGCCAATGTGGAGTGCTTTTGCCAGTATAAATTGGAAGTCTGAAAGAGAGCTTTGCTCATATAAATATATTGGCAAGACTTGATACAGTCACAACAAAATCTACATTTGCTTTCTTTATGCTAGAATCTGGTTTTGGTTACATTACTGTCAGTCTAGAGTAACTCTCTGGTTGACCCAAAGGTAAGCTGAAGGCAGCAAAAGAGTCTTTTGGACTCACAGTCTTGTGATACCACTGGAACGTGGAAATGGCAGAAGGTGCTTTTTTAATATGCAAGTAGAAAGTATCCGTGTTCACACTGATTTTGGTTAATTTACCTCTTCTGAGCCTGAGCAGGTAAAATGTAGAATTTATATGAATGCTGGAAACATGTAATACAGAACTCCCTGACAGACCTGTTTGTTGCTTTCTTCCTGCTTTCATACCAGTGGGACTTTGTATGGCTTCCACATTTTGGCTGTTATTTGTCAAGATTGGGGCGTAGGTGCAAGCAATATTTTTGTGCCAATTTACATGATGCCATAAAGCAGCGTTTTCCTTTTTTTCAACAGTTATTAGCTCAGCTCCTCAGCTGTGCAGCACCACACCCTGGGCTGAAACGTATAGAGGGATAATTCTGACAGGTTTATATTGGCCTAAATTTGTAGCATTTCATTTGGGAAAATCGATATTTTGTTCACATTTCCAGTACAGTGTTGTGACTATTTGACAAGCTCAACCTCCAAGACCTTTCGAAGACTGGAAATCAGAGGATGTCCTAAAGATATAGCTCCACTTTCAGACAGTGCATCAGCGGAAACCCCATTTCTTTAAACTGAATGTGCTATGTTTTAAATTACTTTAGTGTCACTGCACCAAATTCTTCCAAAACAGTAGGATGAAAAGTGCAGTATTGTAGTCCAGGTTTTTAAGGTAGTGTTTATGGTGCCTTAGAGTATAAAACACTGTGGTGAGTCTTTCTCATCATAGACCAGAGGTGACAGAAGGACATGCACTGTGCATCAATACATTTTTCCTACAGACGATTTTATGCTTGAATATAAAAGCAGTGTGCATAATGAGTATGATATATACATTTATTATGTTTTATTTAGTTTTGTAAAATGAAATATATCCCAAAAAAATAGTTCTGTAACGTCTGATAACAAGTTCTGGTTGTATCATTTTTTCCACGTGCTGAGGATAAAATCTGTGGCTGGTCCTTACTGTTTTGTTTGGCTGGACTTTAATGAACATCTTTTTCTGAGTCTGTAACATTGTCGCTTTTCTGTAGTCAGTAGAGGCAGTGAGTCTTCTCTGTGATCTGTAAAGGATCCTGGTTTCAGCTATGGCCATGAGCTCGGCCATATCCATCTGAAATCTGGACGTCTCAAGTTAGGTGGGATTAAGCACATCTTAAGTTTCTGCTTTGGTTTTGTACTGTTGGATTCCAGGTCATGGGCATAGCATTATTAGCAGGCCACTGAAAATTATGTCACTCAAAAGTCTAATTGGATCCCAATTTGGATCTGTAAACTCTCTTGGTTGGAATGCGGTGGCTGAGTGGCCACAAAATAATTAAGAGCCAGTTCTGTCATATCTGAAATGTACCTACGTTTTTCAAATCAGCACCATCAAGCTAGCAATAACAAGGATTTGTTTCGTTTCCTGCAGTAGAGGAGCTATGGAATTGGAGTATGAAAAATATGAACCGGTCACTGTAGAAAGGTTATCCACTGGGTATTGGATCAGCTCTAAACACATCTAGCTGTAGGGCAGATTTTCCATTACTTGTCTGAATGAATTCTCACACATGTGAAATCTGCAGAATCAGCCACCTCTGGATAACTGGATGACTCCATTCTAAGTCAATTAACACAGAGAGAATTAGGTAGAAAATTAAAAGATTAGATTTTTCAGACAATGGGAAGCATTGTAGGTTATGTTTGCATAACATAATCCATGTTTTCAGAAACAATTGGAAAGGGACCTAGGCATGCAGTATATGAACAAATCTGGTGCAAAGTGTTCTGTGTTGTATGGGTGCAGATTGCTCACTGTTGTCTTGAAATGTGGACTGTATTAAATACCTGTGAATAACAATAAAATTTGATATATACATGACATTAGAACCACATTGGTTTATAAGAACTGGCTCAGAAACAATGAAATGTTCTCATTAAGAAGTTCCTTGTTTGGATTTCTGTGTTTTCCGTTAAACAAAATTTAGCCAATATTTTCAAATTAATTGTGTGTTCTTTCAGATTCAAAGGGAATTACTCAGTTGAATAAATCCTGCTGTAAGTAGGTCCTGTCCAAATGAAAGCCAGTATTACGTGAGAACAATTACTTTTCATTGTCCTTTGCCTAAACCATGGGATGTTGGGAAGTTCTGAGTGTTTGAATATGCTAATTATTCTTCCCTTTGGTCTGTGGTAGATGCTGTTTTGCTATACAAATTGGCTCAGGAATCTGCATGTTTTTGTGATGTGCTAGTTGCCATCTGCTTTGGAGATATGCCCATGCATTTTTGTTGATGCAACAGCTATAGTGTTTTCAAATGTTGATACTATGAAAATGTAATGTGATTGGGCTTGGACAGGTGCCCTAAACAGACCACCCATCATATTTACTTTGCTGACAGTCAGAGCAGGCAAACTCTTGGGTAAAATGTTAAAGTTCCTTGAACATCCCCGACAGATAGTGAATAATTTGTGACTTATATTCAAAGAGATTTTGATAGTCCTGAAAAAAGTCCTGCTTGACTAAATCCACCATTAGGATCCAAATTTTCAAAGCTTACTATTTAGTTTGATTTGATTCTTCAGTTTCATAACTATTCTAACAAAACAATTCAACTCAAATGCCTTATTTTTGGTGGTAGAGGAAAAAAGAACGTGTGAAAGAGTAAGATGGAACAGTATAAATTGATTAATGTTATCACTCTAAGTCAAATGCAGAGCAAGCAGCTCTGTTTATACAATGACTGGATTTGGTGTACAAGGTACATCAAAGATTCTGTATATTTATAAACAGGAATGCTTAATGTGGACACAGATGCTTAGATAAGATGTGCACACTGAATATTTTTATGTATATATTTTAATGTCACAAACATAGTTGAAAATCACTGGGTTTAAATCCAGTAAGAACATTTTATCACTGCCAGTTCTAGGAAAATAGCAAAGTCAGGGTTCAACTACATACACAATAATACACACTCACGGATGCCATAACCTATTTAATGTCTTGGTTTTACCTTAATGGTAAACAGAAGCAAAACTCTGAAGTTTTAACTTTTTGAGGATTAATGACTGGAGGTGACTGATGGAAAATACCTGTAGAAATACAGGGTAGAACAGTGGTAGTTGAAAGAGATTGAAATATAAGAGATCACAATGAAATAGTGTTTTATCATCGCAGATCTGAAGAATTATCTAACATTGGGTACAAAAAAATGTATTTCACAACAGGAACATTTCTTGTGGTAACTGGTGTCACAGTTACCAGAAATGGAATGGCACACAGGGAAAAAAAAAAGATTGAGTGACAAATTACATCGTGGACAGACAGGATCTTGTTCTCTGAAAGGTTAGATACAATTAAAAGTAATTCACATAAATTATGGCACTGGAAGATTGGCATAAATGAGAAGAGGATTTGTGCATGGTCACTCCAGCAAAAATATGAGCCTTGGGGTTAAATTTTGAGGTGACCTTATAAAAAGAGCATGCTTCTTATCACATAAATGCTCAACAATCATTCTTAAAAAGAAAAAAGTGTGTTGTAGAAAAGGGATTGTCTATGAAGATTCTCATAAGGAGCAAGTGGATCTTTAAGGAGCCTCAGAACTGTAGCCACGTTTTGAACTTCGCATTGGCTGGTGTTGCGCCAGACAGGAAGAGAAGACTTAGGTGTGGTTGTTTTTTTCTGAAAAAGAGATAGTGTTGACAATTATTAATAGGAAAAATTAAGTCTCAGGAGAGGATGGCCTAATGGCAGAGCTATTAGCTACATCCAGAAAGATGGTCTCACATCCTTGCTGACATGTTCAAATTACATGAGAACACAGTGTGCTTTCCAAGATGGGTGAAAGAGAAACATAATCATGACTGCCTTTAAAAATGATGACAGAAATAGCTGAGAAAATTATACCTCAATTATCTTGATCGATCTCGTAATAAACTCTGCACACAATCTATCTGTCTTTCCTAGGAAAAAAGGTCAGGAAGAAAAAATAAGCCTTTTTTTTTTAGGAAGAGGACCAAAATGAACTTGGGGTGAAGTTTTTTTCACGAGTGTTATCTATTTGTTAGAGATACTTTGGAAGCAGATGTGGCTGCTATAACATTTTAAGCTAAGCAAAAGTTCAGTACAGGATCAAGTAAGAGTTTTTTGTCATGGTCTTGTTTCGTAATTAATAAAATCAGTATTTTGTGGTGAAGAGTCTCAGCCAAAATATTGCAGTAACGTCTTGCACAAGCAAATACTGGTTTACAGTTGCTCAAACATTGGTTTGAATGTGTAAAGATTTCAGTTTAGTTTTGGTTACTAATAATCATGTGGCTTTTATATTACGTGTTTTGCTATTCAGATTCAAAGAATGAAAAAGTCCTGAGGCCTATAAGGTGGTGGAAGCATTTATCGACTCTACACATTGGTACAATTGTGTAGGCAACGTTGGTGCAACTCAGATTCTGGTGTATTTTGTACACGTATTATGTACACATAACACAGTGCCTGTAAGTGCAAATTTTTCTTGTACTTCATTTAAAGAAACACTGTAGGTTTTGAACTCTTTGTAATTTTTTCATAGGTGGTTGGTGGTAATTAGTTTATGAGTAGAGAAGTGGTCTACAGACCTTTGGTGTGAAGACGATGCTCTTCTCATGAAACAGGTGAGTTGAAAAAATACTGCAGAAAAGTAAATAAGGAATTTTAAGTACTGAAAGGATATTAAAAACCAGGTAAAAGCTGCAGAATGAGAATGAAATGTCCTGTTACATCTCATTTAAATTGATATTATAGGCAGTGAGCTTGAGAAGATAGGGTTTCACAGCAATGGAACATGGAAAAAAATACCTTTCTCACATCATCACTTTTGCTCACTTTTGTTCCATGAGATCATGTGTGAACTTAACTCTGCTGACTGAATACAGAAATTAAAGATTTAAATGTAATTTTTTTTTCAATAGAATAGGCTGTGAGACATTTCCACAAAAAAGTACTGGAAACGCTTGTCTCTCTCACCCTCATTCAGTTAGCTCAGGATTAGATTGTATTGTCCTCAAATTGGTAACTGAGGGATACAGAGTAGGGATCTCAGAATACATGCAATCATTGTGTGTTATTCTTTGTAATTGAAGCAGCAACGAAAGTCCTGTTGGATAGATTTTGGAGTGAAATTCTCTTCTACTCTGTCCTGATCACTGCCATTCCATATGGGAAGTATTCGAAATACTAAACGGGACTGTTTGGCAAAGGTTTTTTACTGATTCTTGCGTTGTATGGCCCTATGTAATTCTGAACTTCAAGTTTAGAAAGGCTCCAAAAATCTGGGCCACTATTAAATTATTACACTTTTGAATCATCTGAAGTGTTCAGTATTAGAGCCTTTTTGATGAAAATGTAGGAGAGTTACTGTTTTAGACACACTGATTTCCAAGTGTTGCCAGCACCTTTCAGGCTTTTGATACATGAAGATAGGCATGTAGATTTACTAAAGCTTTCCATTTTACTGTGTTTTATTAAGGGAAAAGCAAGAGAACTGAGTGGTGCTCAAATTCTCTGCTGCCTTCTCTTGTTGAAAAGATGAGGGAAGAAGGGGGAAAGAAACATAATGGACTATGAGTCAAAATTGTAGGTTTTAATCTTCTTTATGGGGCATAAATTATAACTTTTTGATATAGTTTAGTTTCATAGTGGCATAGAAAACACCTATTCATATTTTTAATATAGAAGCAAAACCTTTGGTTAATGAAGTCACACCCTAATATTTTTGCAGAACAGGAAACCTGCAGTTTGCATGTCTGCATGTACCAGAACATTTGATAACACTACAAAAGGATCTGTTTTACCAAGCTAGTTCTGATCCATGAAATCTCTGACTGCAAATTATTTCCCCCTTTTAAAATTCCTAGTGATTATTTTTTCTCTTTACTAGTGTTGTTGTATTTGTTTCCTAAGGGTATCCAGGTGTTTTCACTGGAATAATGCAATTTTGAGGGATTTCTTTTCTGCGTGCCAAATTCACTGAATTAATTGCTGTGGGCAAACGCGGCCCGGCACTGTCCAGCGGCGGTCACGAGATGCAGCTTCTCAGTGGATGGTTTCCAAGCTGGCAGAGGGCAGCAGGGAGTGACAACCATCACCATCTTCTACTGGTTTGGCTGCTGGACATGGGGCCAGAGCTGCAGCACACTCAGGCCAAAACACAGCCCAAACTCCCACATCCACTGTGGGCAGTAATCAGCGTCTTCCAAGCAAAGCGCTAATGAAACCCTGTTGCTTCTAGCCCCAAGACACAGTCTGTTGAGAACAACATGAAAACATCTTTTGAAGACTGGGAAGAAAAGCTTGGGCTGAGGATTGTCCTGTGTGCAAACAGAGGGCTGCCATCCACCGTGTTTGGGCAGTATCTGAACATGTGAGCACTGTGCCTCAGGGCAGAAATTAGGAGAACTGAGAGCGTGTAGAGCTGTTGAAGAAAAAAAACCAAATAGACTTCCGTATTTTTAGTGATACTAAGGATTTAACACTCCTTTAAAAGGCTGTGTCAAAATGTTTGTGTATTGGGCACAGGGTACATGTACTTTTTCAGCTCGTCCTTAGAGAACCACACACTCAGCAAGTGTAAATCAGTGTGGCTCCAACAAAGCAGCTGAGAACCTGGCTCAGAGAAGGGGCTAAGTTTCAAAGCTAGGGACAGAACCATTCCTTTAAGATTTTGGATTTGGGGTTCAGATGATGCCTTAGGTTTTAGCTTTTATGTTTTTCAAATAGTGTACTGCTTAGTGTGTAACACTGGAGTTTTATGTGGCCTGGTAGCTACTGTTCTCTCATGCTGGTTAGACATAACAAACCCTCTCTAGGTTTGCTTTTCAAGGGCACCTTGTTGTCCCAGGCCCCAAAATGTGTAAACTAAAGCCTTGGAGGGGAGCAAACTTGGGGTAATTACATCATTAACTGAAGTTATAATTGGAGAATTAACCCGGATATGCAAATGGACCAAACTTACAAAAGTGTGAAGAATCCGTGACCCAGGGTCCATCTTGGGTGTAGCCTTTTTGACTGCCCAGGGTGTACCTTTGAAGGCTCTTCAAATAAATACCTACCTTTATTCTCTTACTTTCGTCTACCCTCTGTTTTTAGGTGGCCACCTCAAGGCATCAGTTTTGGCACCCCCAGAAGGGACAAGGAGGCTTCTGGAAATCTTCTGGACTGAGAAAGATCCATCTCAGCTCCCTGCCTCAAGGCATTGCAGAGCTAATTTTAAATAGAACAAATCAGTTTTGAGAGGTCAGGCAGGTTTCTCAAACCAGGAAATATTTTTGACAACAGTGGTCTTGTTTCTGAAAGGTTATCATCCTTTCTGAGTGGTCAGGCATAGTATGTCAATGCCAACATCTTCAACAGTGATAGCTTGTAGTGAGAAATCAAGACTTGTTCCTACAGACCTTGTAAGCGTGGATGTACTTATTTCCACTGTAAGTAACAATAATTAATAATAATGAACAATTGCTTTTATTACGTATGCAGCCTGCTTATGGATCAGTCGAAGTGTTTTCATTTTCTTGTTATATTTATCTCATTCCTTCTTTTCAGTGGTTTATATTTTTATTTACAATACAAAAATACTTAGAACGCTGTTGCAATTTGGTTTTTTGTCCAGTGCCACCATTTATTCCAGGTGTTTGTTTATCTTTGTGAACTAGGTTCTTACTGGATTTGATTTGTGTTTATGTTTAGAATGCTTCTGCCACATTTCATGGCTGTTAGGCTTCTTGGATGGGAGGATGTTTTACCATATGCATCATTATCACTTCCTTCATTATTTTGTATACATCTATTAGGTCATCCTAAATGTTTTTTGTCTTCACTGAAAATATACTTAACACACAACAGGTGTGGAGCCAGATGGGGAGAGAAAGCTTGAAGGAAAAATACTGGTTTATCCACTTCAGTACAGGATCCGTCTCCATCAATGAGCACAATCTTATATTGATGCAAAACAGGGCCAATTGCCTTCAGAGCACACTCTCTCTGTAAATCCTCTGCAAAGTGCTTTGCTTTGAATATGCATATGACAGAAGAGAGTCATGTAAAAGAAGAAAGTCTTCCAGTTGCAAAAATTCTACAGCACTGTCTGTCTGTCATTCATAGCTCTTCACAGCTATAAAATATCTGTGTTATACAGATATTTTATATTTTCTTAATGCTTACGTTCATTTTTTTCCTTTCACAGACACAAGGTGTAAACAAAATAAGTGGGGAGTTACCTAAGTGTTCCTGAGCTGCCTTGGGATTTCTCTGAGTGCAGGTTGTTAAATCATATTGTAATGTCTTTATAGTGAGTGCCCTGCCATCTGGCATCAAGTTGGACTGAACTTTGCAAGTGATCAGAAAAGAGTGAGTCCCAGTGATTCACAAATACCAGAAAGGCACCTTTAGGATCTCTGTGGCTAGGTGAAATTTGTAGGAGTTTCATGCCTTCTCTTAAAAGCATAGGAGCCTGAGCCAGCCCCGTGGTCACAATTGGGAGAAAAGGTGGAGAAACTGGTGTGCTTTGTCCTGCCTTTTCTGTCTTGTCATCTACCTGGTGCAGATGAGTATCTGTCCATAAAAGAGTAAAGAGTTGCATTTCAATTCCTGTAGGACTGGGCTCTGAATCAGGAACAGTAATATAATTCTTGTTTTTTCCCTTCCTCCTCTATATTATTATCAGACCATTTCCTTTGTCCCTGTTTCTCATTTTTTGTGCATTTTTAGGAGACCACTATTATATTTTCCTTTTTCTTTAATGTGAATATGTCTAAAGAGCCCATTGTTGTCAGTTGAAATATTTATGTAGTTTAGCATTCAGTAATTCCATTTGCTCCTTTAATTTGATCCTTTAACTTACTTCTGCTTATTTTTACATTCAGTGACTCCAAATCCTCTGCACCAGATTTGTTTATCTTTTTTAAAAGCTTTCAGCTTTCTGCTTGTAAAACTCTTTGCATTTCATTCCTTACCTAACCACAATGGCCTATGTTGCACTTTTCCCTGTTTAGATTGAAGTGGGAAGAATTTCAACTGCACTCTTTCCAACAGTTGCTTAAACATTTCCCACTTTTCCCCTAGTAGCTTTCCCACAGTTAGTAGAACCCCAATCAAAAGTACTTTCCACTCTTTCCAAAGTCAGCTACTTTATTTCTCTTATGCTTTCTGGTAATATTTTGTGCTCATCCTTGAAATTTCCCGGCCGTCATACATGTTTGGAAAAAATGTTATATGATGCATATGTATGTGAGTAAATACGCACATGCATGCACACCTGCAACTATATTTAACCTTCTTTTCCCTTTCTTTCCTCACCTCAGCTTCCAAAGTGCTTCTATCCCACTGTTGTGTTTTGGGGTGGATTTTTTTTAAATAAACCACTGCACTATTTTTTTTAGTTTAGCAAGAACTATTAGTGGGATGGAGAGACATCTGATACAAGGCATTTGTCCAGTCCCTGGGGATATCTGACTAATTGGACAACTTGGTGTGAGTTCTGGCACGGGCCACCACCCCAGATGTTTTGGTGGTATGTAGGACAGTGAGAAAGGAGTGATGTTGAGCTAAAGAGGGAGAGACAGTAAACAGAAAACATTGGGTTTGTTTTTCCTAAACAGATGAGTGCAGAACTGAAGCTGCCTTTTAAGAGCAGAAGTCAGAGAGTTACAGAAGGCTGCCTGGTGGATAGACTGTCTCAAAACCCATTCCCTGAGTTACATGTCACTGCCACACTGCCACTACCCCACAGCTCCATGCCCCAAATTTCTGGAAGTCAAAAAAGTCTAGCAAGATAAACACATTTGGTGCTTAATATTAACAGGAGCTGTAAAAGCTTTAGCTGATCAACCCTTTCAAAATCCTTGGGCTTAATTGAGCTCTGCATGGCTCCAGTTTTATGCTGGTTTGGATCCAAGAATTTCACTGGCATAAAAGAGGATGAATCAGGCACTTGAAGTGTTGTTTAATGAACTGATTGTATAGAAAGGCCAACTGGAGCAGGGGCATGAGGTGGCTCAAGTAAAGATTTTCTGCTCTTGTGCTCATTCTTCAAGGCCATGCTTCCATATCAAGGGTGTGTAGTGGGTGGGATGTGCAGTTTGGTCAAAGCCAAAAGCTGTGGGCTGTGGGCTAGCTCTTCAGCTGGTTTGAACTGGCACAGATCCCATGAAACCAAGTTTTAATTCATGGAGCAATTCCAGCTTTATACTCATTGGAGGAAATCTGGCCACTGGTTGTAGTTCCCAAACTCGTATAATATTTGTTTATTTTCTCCACCCAGATAATGCCTGCAGTGTAGCTTTATTTCCACATGACTGCTGTGCTGCACATTTCTCTTTGAAAATCAGCCTCCAACAATACTTCTCTGCAATGAGTTGTTCCTTGCTAATTTGGACGTGTTGACCTGAGAACTAACTGGTTTTACACGCAGCACTTGAAAACACCCTCTGAAAACCTGAGCAAAACTGCAGCAAGTAAATTTATCTGCAATAGTAATGGGAAGGAAAGACATTATTAAAAGGGGGATAGAAAGATGCTAGGACCAAGTAAGTAAAAGAACATGCCTCAGTATATGAACTTGATGGAAGGGACAGAGACAGGGTTCACTGAGCGTGGATGGATTCACCTACTGGCAAAAAACCAAATTATGCATAGTTTATTTTAGGACCTTTTTTTTTTGTGTGTATGTGTGTTAAAACAAATAAACAAAATATAGTTGCAAAATAGTGTATGTCTAAACATACATGTGCTACATTTTGTTTCTCCTGTAACCTTTATTGCTAAGTATTAAATGAGTTGTCCTGAAACTGGATAAGAACTAGAGGTTTCTGAGCGAGAGTCATTTTGAAAGAGCTGCTTTGTGAAATGTACAGTAATAACTGCAGCATCCAGGGTTCTCTTGGAATATTATCAGATTATCAGCAGGTGTTTAAAAACCCCAATGATTTGTTTCTTTATTTCAGTTCTGGGGTTTATTTTTCTTTTTTTTTTAAAAAGGCAGTGTGGCAGTAACACTTCTTTTATAGGAGAAATAACGTCAACAGAAGGCTAAACAGCACGTGCCAGTAGAACATCTGCTCTGAGGAGCCACTTGAAAAATAACCACTCAGTAGCATGATAAGAAAACATCTGTGAAGCACTGTGAGGAATATTAGCAATGGAAGGAGGCAAGGAAGGACAAGTGAGGTTGGACCTAGATCAGGGACAGACATCTACCAACTGGCAGCGCCTCTGTTACTTCTTGCATGACTTCATCTGTGTTTAACATTCTGATTTTGTTAGAAGCAGGAAGGATGTGGCGAGGGCCAAACTGAACGGAGTGGCCATCATCTTACTAGGTGTGAGGCTGAAGCCCCAGCTCCCCTCCTCATCCATGGAGGTGTTGGGATGGGAGGGAGGCAGCACAGTGCTGGCCAGGCTTTGGGCAGGCAGCGCAGCACTTTGCGAAACCCGAACCCGGTGATGTGTGCACGTATAGCCCACTCCTTGTTTTCCTTTCTTGTGCTCTACGTGTTGGATAAATCACACACCATTTTATTAGAAAAACACTGTTCTTATTAAAATTGTATATAAACAGGACATCTGCCTCCGCAAATCTATTTGAAGATTTTTTTTCTTAACACTGGCAATTAGATTTCGAGGCACTTACGGAACACTTTTTTGATGAATACTGGGAGGATGACACATAGCAGTGTCTTAACCATTAAGCAGACATTTGGCTTTAATTGATGTGCAGATTATGCTCCCTTTTAAAAGTGAGATAGTTAGTGTTCAATTACACCAACGCAGCTCCTCAGCAACTTTTAACAAAGAACACATACTACTGAGACGTTTCCCACAACATACCATGGCCTCAAAATCCCATTGGTTCACTATAGAATAAACAGTCAGGAATTCCTGGAAATTAAAAAAACAAAAACCACATGGACGGTAGGAGAAAATTAAATTAGTGACCCTAGGTAGAAGCAAGTAAGATTTTCAAGCATCCACTCTGTTTCCAATCTTATTTATTCCTTCTCTGGTATTAATCAACCTCTTAGATTTCCCTTTGGATCTGGCTTTTTCCATTACACATCTAAGGATACTGTGGAATGACAACTTCAATATACCATAGATTGTATATTTTACTTCTGAACAACACATGCAGAAGTTGATACGTATGTGTACAGAGTACAGGTAAAGAGCTGAGTATAGATAGATGGGATGTATGTGTGTATGTAAAGAGGAGGTCAGATACTGGCAAACTGGTGGATCAGTTCATTATGAGATGCTCTTCCTACAGGAAGAAAAAAACTAACCCAGACCATCTTTTATTGATGGTTACATATCCTATTTCATGAAATAAATAATGAAACAGAAGAAACTATGAATAAGAGACAGGCATTGGACTCAGGTTGTTTTGTCACCCTGAACAAATAAAATCTGCTAATTTTCCAAAAAAATTGGAGCAAATAACTCCATTTCAAATAACTCTTATTCAAGGTGCTCTAACACTTAACTGGTCAGGAATTCTCCCAGGAAAGTATTAAACATGTCTTAATGAGTGTAGTGTTTGAACATCTCCTTATTTCAGTGGGCTTAACCATGGACCAGGTTCACAAGGCACAGTTCTGTGAATCACAGCCTGAGTGTTGTGTTGTAATCTGGCTACAGCATTAAAAAAAAAAAGGCAGATACTTATCATTTATTAAAAATCAGTCCTCTTTCATTATCTCCAACTGGGAGAGCAAATCTCAAGACAATAAAACAAAATTCTCTGGGAGAAAAATCTTGTCTTTCTGTGGAAAGTAAGTTATATTGATTGTTTGTTGTTTTCATAGGTTCAAGTTCAGAATATTGTTCCCAAATTTTCTGTCTCTGATATGCACAACACACCAAGCACATGTTTTAAGACTCAGTTTGCAACCTGATCTGCTCAGGCAGGCCTCCTGTTCCTGGGAGCTACTGATTCGTTTGGCCATGTAATGGGATAGAGACTGCCAGCAAAGAGGAGAACGAGCCTTCACCTAAACTGAAGCAGTAAACTCCCATCATCTTCTAGGTAAAGAGATGTTCTGTCTTCAGGTGTTTTTCTTTTCTGCCTCCAGATGCTTCCATCTCTCTGATCTGCCGTTGATTGGTGAATATGGTGCTTTGGAGATGGTATTTTGGTGATGGTGTTTTAGTGTTTTGGATGGTGTTTTTGAGCATTTATCTGTTTGGAAGGTATAACATCTGGAATAACACGTGCCTCTTAAGTTTTAAAGCAATGCCAGTTTAACTTAAGTTTCAAATTGACAAAATTGACCCCTTACAAAGCTCTGTTTAGACTCTTATCATTCTCCATACCTTTTTGTCAATTCAGTCTCTTGTGGAAGTTAAATAAGATTTAGGAGTGTCCAAACAACCGTCCATGCCAGTTCAAATAAGTTTTTAAAAAATATGTGTTTTAAAAATATATTCTTAAAAAAAATATAGCTCAGCTGAGTAAGGTTTTGTTAAGCGTTAGGAACACAAATAGTAAAATATAGTAAGGATTACATTACTTTATCTCTACTTTAATAATTTCTGTGCTTCTTTCCATTCATTCTTCTAAAACATTGAGTGTACAGGAGTGTGTACAGCTCCTGACACATTAAGGAACAGATGTTCATTCAGCTTCTTGGTATGACCAGAATGTATATATATATTTTTGTTAATATAGAATTGAAAAGAAAATTTGACCTTAAGTGTTAGAAAAGAGTTGTTTGAAACTGTCCCAAAGTTTACTAAACTTTTTGAAGTCTAAATAACACTACTTGGTCAAATTTGATTTTCTCCAGACTTGTTGCCTTGTATTGATGACGAAAATTGTCTTCATCACCTGCAACATTCCCTATTCTTCACAAGGATACAGAGGGAAGAAAAAAAGTCTCTAATGCTAATAAACACGCAAGCCATTTATTTCAATAGTTAGTAATCGCTGTATAACGATTTACAAAAATTGCACATCCTCTGTTTAACTAAGGTTTTGCCTGTGATCATCATAATCAGTTCTGCCTGTTTGAAGAAACGCATGCTTGCACAGCTTGAAACATTTAAAACCTTTCAAGTCAGGCTTTGGCACCTCTGATGGTATGTGCTGTGCTTATGACAGTTAATCATGTGAACTGAGCTTTTTTCCTCTTCCCTTTAAACTTGGTACATTTAAGATTATCTTTTTTTTCTCTCGTATTATTTCTTCAAAGTTAAGTTTCCAGTGCATGAAACTACTTGACCTGGAAAATAAACACAGCACCACATATAGCACTGTGGGATAGCAAAAGAAATCTGACCTAACTAACAAAAGAGACACATCGAACAATGAGGGCCTGATTTTCCATGGTGTTTTAGCAACAGTTTTAGAGTACCTATACACAGGGATGTGTCTGCAATTGTCTTCAATGTCCAGTATCCTCCATAAAGGAGTTTTAGAAATCTGATCCTTGAATCTTGAGTGAGCTACCTTTAATTTCCTCAGAGTAATAAAGGTTGACGTATATTACAGACTTCAGTGGAAACAGCTGATGTTTACTCCCTCTGACAAAATCAGGCCCTGCAGACCAGAATCTGCTGGTTAACCGTGACCGGGTTCCTCTCACAACAGTGAAGGTGTCTAATTTTATACCTATGGACTCTTCCAGTGCTGCACTACCTTCTCTGTGATTTTTATTGTCCTAATATTCAGGGACATCTTTTTTTCCTGTGATCTGTGTTGCTTCTTTTTCCTTTGGCTCTGTGGCTTGAGAGGGGTCTGGCTCTGGCTCTTCTACGATCAGCCTTTCACAATTAGCAGCAGACAGGAGTTAAATTACAATTTTAAACTCTTTTTCTCCTGGCCCACTTGGTTTCTTCTTTTACTTCTGTGCTCCAGGCTATGGTGTCTTTCCATAGCATTCACTCCAATTCGTCGATGTGTTCCTTGAATGGAGTAAGGGACAAAAAGAGTACTGCAAATGCACCCTGAGGAAAGCCAGATAGAGAGGCATAATTACCAAAACTATATTTATTTTGTGTTATGATATTTACAAAATCATTCCATGTTTTGTAGAATGGGATATTCAGATGATGTTCTCAAGCCACTCTAGACATCCCCACTGGATGCACATTTTAGCATGACTGAGAAACCCTGTGTCCCATGTTTGAGCAAGTTGGGTATGATCCGTGGAAACAGGGATCCTGAAGTTACAGAACTACCTTGTAGCCAATGTTACATTTGTGAGCATTATTGCTGTTTTCAGTCCTTTGGAGAACCTGTGTCAAGTCCT
Source organism: Oriolus oriolus (assembly GCA_013400235.1). Taxonomy (NCBI): domain Eukaryota; kingdom Metazoa; phylum Chordata; class Aves; order Passeriformes; family Corvidae; genus Oriolus; species Oriolus oriolus. Next base: position 472,352 of record VXBT01013448.1, on the reverse strand, counting down.
CTGTTGCCATTGTGCTTTCAGATATCAGTCAGGATCTGTCTGGACCAGATATGAACTGGTAAGTGACCTCAAAGAGGAAGTTTGCATGAGCTCTGAATAATGTGATCCAGGTCAGTTCTGCTCAATTACATAAATAACCATCTCAGCAATGGAGTAGCCATTAGTCATATTATGGTATCAGGAAGATAATAGATCGTGGTGCTTTCACATTAAAGAAGGCTGAAGAGTACAACAGAAGCTAAAGAACTGTTGTAGCTTTGTAAGTACTTGAGTAAAATCTCCATATGACTTCTCATGGCAACTGCAGGGCATAGGTTATGGAATAATTCTGTGGAACAGGTGAGTTATGCAAGAGATAACCAGGGCTTTAGGCTCAAGATTAGTTTCTTAAAGGCCTGCAGGGCAGTATTCTCTCCTTAGACTGTGTCAAAGTGTACTCTACCATTCTGATTCACAGTATAAATGCCCACAGAATGTTTGCATCATCAATATACCTTATTTTGTCAGAGACAAAAAATTAATATAATGGACTACAGAAGTCACTGCTTTTCCCCTAAAAATAGCCCTTTCTGATGGTGAGCTGTGTTTCCAGGTGATCAGAACAATGTTTTTGGGAACCAAGATCAAGTGTTAGCAAAAGTCCTTGCTAATAGTTCTTCAGCAGAGTTATCATAAAGCAGGTGAAAGAAGAAAACTTAGGTGAAGTTTTCTTTACATTCTCTTTTGAAAAATGAAGGGGAGCAGGAAGATCAAGACAACTGCTTTGCAGTGAGATGTCATCCTGGACAAAAATTTGGAGGAGGAACATGAGTGTGCTTTCAGAAGGGTGCTTACAGAACAGTGTTGTTTCCCAGTCTGTACACTTACACAGTGACTAAGTACTGTGGCATATCAAGGACATTTGTGATTTTCTAAAGGTAAATTAATATGATTTAGGGGAGTTTATAAGGACCTGGATAAATGAAGATATTTTTCATCCTGTCTCTTACCAACCTTGTAATATTACCTCGTTTAGCTTTCTATTTTATTAAATATCTCATACAATGTTTCCAATATAAATCTTTTTAGAAGATTTATTGTTTCTTGAGAGGAGCTGGAGAACAGCAGTGTGTCCTTTATCATACCTTTACAGTGTTGCCTGAAACCCAGCTTTGCTTATTGTATTATTCCACATTATCACATATGCTTGGACACAAATAGACTACTTTCATTCAAGAAAGATTAATGATAGACCTAACTTGCCAATTTAATAGTCTTTGGGTCCTAAAAGGGTGTATTTCAGGGACCAAATTCCCCTCTTTAATTTTGTTTAGAGTTTAAGTTGTTGACACATATTAAGTAACTTCTAGAAGCTTTGCCTGAAAATTTACTTAAGAGGCTGAACTCATATGTAGTCAGCATTTCTTCATCACACAGACATGCACTATTCGTAATGGAAATGACATTTGACTCACTCTTAACAACCTAATTATTTTCTTGCAAGGATGTATGTTAAACCAGACCCAGGGTCTGAAGATGTTTGCTGCCTATGTACATCAAAACAAGGCCTCCTTTTTTTTCTGTGATCTACGTTAGCCTACATTTTGAAGGGAAGTCTTTCATTTACAATGCTTTACAAACCTGCGAACTCAAGGACTAGTCTACACTGATGAAAGAAATCCCACTTTTTCCAGGAGGTTGAGGTGTGCTCTGAGGTGGAGCATCCAATTCTGCATTATTTATTTCTCCCAGTCTCCCTAAGCGATCACAACTGGTGTCTTGGTTAGTATCTATGATTTTTTAGATAACCAGTTTGAGATTCCAATAATCTCAAACTCACCCCAGCCCAGGATATATTGTCCAAGTGCAAAGGTTCATAAACCACCTCTTCCTCTTAAACAGCATTTTACTAGTAGCTAGAGCTGAGTAATTGGCCAGGCTATCTGTTTAGTTTTCAGTCTTCTCCAAGGAGTCTTCTTGGTGATGGGACTTTTCCTAGTGAGTGATGCACAATCCTTCTGTGTTCAAAGATCTATAGCAGCGTTTTATACCTGAAAAATATTTCAGCTGGGAAATATCCTTAAACCTTCTATTTTTGGCTAAATGTGGTTTTAATCCTCAGTTTGGATACACAGCAATGATAGTTGGCCATTGTCAGGATTTTCTTGGCTAATGCAGCTTCAGAAATAAAGCAAGCACTAAGGCACATCTGAAGGGGAAAAGTCTCAGCCTAGGCAAGGTAACTGATATTTTTCGTACATGTTATTGGTAAACACGATGGAATGGTATTTGTGTATGAACTGGATTCCTTCTTTTCAAAGTCTGGCACATCTCACTTCCACAGTTCACATACAGTTTAGATTTAGTGATAACTGGAAATGTATGCAGAAACTGGTTACTCTGTAAGTAGTATTAAATGGATATGAATCTGAGTGATCACTCTGGAAGGTGATCTGAGACTCTGGATCATTGAGGGTGAAGGATTCTGTTCTGTTACCTGTGAGAATGTAAATGACACCATCTTAAAGCTACCCAAAATACTAAAGTACCACTTTCCCTCAGTCCTTAGCAATCATCTGGGCTTGCTGGCAGCGTCCTGGGTCCTGTTTGCCATTGGCACTTGCCCATCACGGTTGACCCACGGGCTCCTCAGGTGCATGGACTCACTGCAGCTGTATCACCTGCAGACGTGATAAAACCAGGCTTTGCCATGGTTTTGGGACATCAGCTTGTCCATTGCCTGCTTTTCCTGAGAGAAATTTCTCTTTCAATCTTCACAGTGCCCATCCTGAATCTTGTCTCTTTTCCTTGTTCTGTACTTTAATTCTCAGAAGGCTGTCCTGGGAGGAAGGCTTTTGGATAGCTGAGGCTGACTCAGTCCCCACTGGTTACTCAGATTACTTACCAGCAGTAGAGGCACTTTGCTGCATCTTCTCTTCTCCGATACGCCAAGAAAAAAGACCTCATATTGTTCCACGGCTTTCAGGCAAGAAGATAAGGTAATACTGTTAAAACTATTGTAGATAATGGTTATGTCTTAATTTTATTGTTTTTCTAAGATTAAATCTTAGAAATTGGAGGGAGGTCCTGGAGTATGCAGCACTGTTGCCTGTTGTTTGTGCAAATTCCTTTTGTCACCTGTATTTGCTAATGTGTATATTATATGTGATGTGCTGGCCTGAGTCAATAGTCAGGATTCTCACTGAGAACTGTTTGCAATCGGTCTCTTACTTTTCAGGCTGTGTCTTCCCTAGGGTTTGGGTAAAGACTTCATGTTTCCTGTGAGCATTAACGTATATCAGGGCACATACATAACAGGAGAAAAATCTAGTGTTAAATAAGGGACTAGGCTGAAATTACAGAGCACCGCCCTGCAATTTCACAGAGGACATCTGAGGAAGAGAGGTTTGACCGAGTGGTTTCTATGAGGAAAACCCATATTTATTCAAGAGTTGTTACTGTATATGTGGAAGTGAGAAGTGTCCCTTCACCATTGATTAAACTTTTCTTTTCTTGCTTTATAGTTAGGTTATAACTTCACTGTACATCAGTTGTTGCCTTATTGCATGCTGTAAAAGGCTCCTGCTGCATAAATAACACTGAAACAAGGAGAAGAAGACAATACTTAATTGGAAAGTGTTAATAACTTCGACAAGGAGATTACAGCTTCTGCCTGATTGCTACTGTAATAGCATTTGATTGTCTTGTCTTTTCCTTTTTCAGTGGTTGCATCTTATCATTTTCTTTTGGTTTTTTCAACAGTAATATTTCCTACTTTTTACTGCCTGAGCTTTGACCAAAGACTAATTTTCTGTATATTCTTGTATATAGAAATCTGCATGTAGGGGTTTGGAACTCAACATGAATTCTCACGGGGATTCTGAGATTCTTAAAGAAAAGGCAGTTCTGAAGTAAGGTATTATCACACGATGTTTTCCCCCTCCCCATAGCATCATCTAACATCAGAAATATATGATTTGTTCCTATCACCAAAATGCTGTACTGGGAATACTAATAGCAGAGAGATTAAAACAGAAAGAAGTTGAAAGTGAACTGCATTCCCTACCAACTCTGACAGCAATTTTTGAATTTTCTCATCTCTTTGAAGAGGTATCAAAATCTGAAGATGAACATTAAAAGCAGTTTTGACTGAGCAACATTCATGTATCCTAGAAGTTCTGCAATTTTCTTGGAAAATTAAGGAGATTTAAAGCTAAGATTCAACCACCTAACTTTTGACCCATGACTAATGCGTAGAGAGAAGTCTAGTCACTCTGAGCTTCACTTCCAAGCAGTCAGAAGAGATGTAGCATGGATTTGGCTGAAGGGAGGAGAGTGTAGTTTCCTTTCAGATATGCTTCAGTGTTTCGTAAAGGGCCAGCTGGGATATTTGGAACTGAACCCGTCAGCGCTACCGTAATAGGAGTTTAGCCAGAGTGAGCACTGCATCTTCAGGCCCTTTTAGGTTATAATCTCCTGCTTCATAACACTGGTTCTTCAGAAAAATAGCCTGAAGTGTTGTCTAAAACACAGAACTGAATCCCAGCAGTGGTCTCCATCACATTTATATTTGTGTGTCTTTTCTCGAAATACCTCTAACCTCATCTCCATTGCTCATAGGCTCTGGATTGTGTCTGTGAAAATATGTCTGGAATACAACTCCTTCTAAAAGTACTTCATGTAAAAGCTACTTGGAGGTCTCTCTTCCAAGGATCAAATTCAGAGGATTTCCAAACTGTGACCACAGATTGTGTCAGTTTTCTGTAAAAAATACAGTACTTCATTATTGCCACAGGGGGTACTGTTGGCTTAATTTTGTGCTTGAGTCACTGCTGCTGAAATTATTAAGTTAATGATTTATGCTCCTATGATACAACAATCTCTAGTGTTTAAATTGGTTACTATGTTTTGTTTACTGTTTATAACTACCACAGTTGTTTTAAATGCCACTAAAACTACTTGCCAGCTTGTATGGTTTATTTTTCCCTGCAGATTTTTACAA